>CM034155.1:511962325-512167325 GCA_019776745.2 Taxus chinensis
AAATAATCCCAAGGAGATAGAACATAGAGTCATCTCCTTATGTCTCCAAAGTGGGAAGAGGGTCCACCCAAGACCTACAAGTTCACATTCACAATCACAAATAAATATTTATCTCTCCCTTGCAAAATGCAATATGATATAATCCCTTTTACCTCCACATAGGTGGAGTACCCCTCCCACCATCCCTCCAAAATAATCCTCACGTACTCGTTTTTACGTCAACAAGAATGAATCCCATTTCCTCTCCAAACACCTTACTTAGGGAAAAAATCTACCCAATCCTATACAATTCAACCACATGCATCCAATTTTCAAACAATGCACAATAAAACAATAATACAATGGTGTAGACTCTACCTTGCTATTATATCTTCCAAAGTCTTTAAGAAACAACTTCAATCTCTTCAAATCCAAGATCTATCCAAAATTCAAGATAGTAAACAAGAATTCTAAGCCAAATTCTAAAATATGCAAGTGTGAAATAAAACTGAGTAACCCCCAAAACACCAAAATAACTCACATAAATAGAAAAAGAGGAGAGGAGCGTGAGGTGGATGCATGTAGGATGCCACATCACTTCTCCTAAAATCAGCCTCACTTGGTCAAACAAAAATACCAAGGCTAATAAATAGTTTGGTGAGGGTATGACAAGTTCCTCTTACAAACACAAACATCCACCCATACTTTCAAAGGATACAATAAAAGAGTTTGTAAGAAAGTACAATTACTCACCACTTTTTCCCCCTAAAACACATAATGAGGGCTAAAGTTAACCCCTCACATCATAGGTATAGTTTTTGGGTGATTTTAGGAGGCATGGGATAAGCCTAATTTGTCCCACAAGCCTCCAAAAGTGGTTCCAAAGACCAAATCCGAGATTTGAAAAGTGAGATTGAGTGTACAACTTAAAATCAATGAAATCCATCAAAAATAAATAAGATAACAAGGACTATCAACCACATTAAATGCCTACATTGTCACATCTAAATTTAACTTAACCATATGATTAATTAGATAAACAAAGCACATTACTTAAGCACTAATAAAGTGATCATACATTACAATAAATAAATCACATGCAAAACTAAACAAATAAAAAAAAAGGAATTAAAACAACATTCAAACCCCTTGGTCACACATGAGGTTACCCCTTACCATGGAGACCTCCAAGCAAACACAACAAAACACATAACACGAAGTTGCCAATATTCCTCCATTGTTAGTCTCTTAACCCCTTCTTGTTGTCGTGGTATAATTACCTACAATCAATCAAAACAATACCCCTTCGGCCTCAAGGATGTATTAAATACATCAAACAATAAACACATACACATCTATCAATTTACATCATCATATAACGTAACTAAATCATCATCAAGCTTAATAAATTCTACCAATATTTACAATCTCTAGATATTTCAATTTTACCATTTTATCAACATCAATGAGATCACTAGGCTAGCCCGATCAAATAAACATAATCGATATGTCAAAACCCAAAGTGTTAGTATATATAAAGTAACAACACTAGATCATCACAACAATGAAATGTCTACCCATGCCTCTAGGAGTTCGTATAATACAGAATAAGAGTTACAACATAATGAAAATCAAAATAATCCATACTTTATATCAACATGCTAACAAAAATATAAAAATAATGTCCATCTACCAATGTCTACTAATCAAAATACAATAATGTCCGTGTCTCTAGTAAACAATAGTCAAAATGATAGTATGATCAGTGTCGAAGAGGAGTGGGCACTACATTTTGAGTATTAAAGATGATGTAATACTCATGCAAAGTATATGCCAATTTAGATTTTATAGTAAGATACACCGAATGTAATTCATAAGGTCCTGATCAAATGTTCAAGTTATAGACTCAAGCCATAAAAACTGGGATATCACAATCCAAATACAAAGATCAATCTAGTACGTATACTTTAGTTAATAAAGTTATGAATTCTCAGATAAAGTCAAGACAAGGATCTCATATAGAGAACTCAATAATTTAAAAGTTATGGTACAACGTGAATGAGATAGAGGGGCGGAGGAGGTGTTGGGTGACATGGATGCTTAGGTGGGTAAGGCGGGAAGGGCTATTTAAAAATCAAACATTACTATAGCAAATGGAACGAATTCAGATAAATGGGAACTGAAAGGAGGCGGTGTGGATGGTGCTTGTCAGGTGGTGACAGGAAAGGATACAGTAGGCGGCCATATTATCTCATATGCCGAATGGATCATTTGGGTGGGATGATTAAAATTAAAAAATTATTCCCTACATTAATGCGGCTAGGGTCTCGGATACAAATGGAATATTGGCGTAAGGTTGTGGGGAGGGTCAGTTAGTTATGGCCCTCGAAATTAATGAATATTTGACAAGAGGTCAGTGGATCCTAGGTCTGCTAGGGGTGGGTAGACTATGGTCCAACTCAAGCATCACTCAGCTCGTATTACACAGAGATGTTCCCCGGGGGCTTCGCATGTTAGTAGAGGTGACATCTTGGTTCTTAATTGTTATATCTTCTCTCCACTTATACTGGCAATTTTTTTGGTCCCCTAAAAACAAAATTGTTACCTAATCTAAAAAAATATTGTCAGCTTGGTACAATTGATCATCAGCCATATGACCCTTAAGGAGATCTTATTCTTCTCTTTTGGCACGATAATGTTAGTATTCCCTTTTGGAAAATAAATAAATTAATTAAATAATTAATTATTTAAATTAAATTAAAATTTAATGATTGTTTGGAGACCATAAATTTAGTGAATATAACTTGATTTTTACTGGGACATGTTTATGACCGATAATGAATTTTATGAGATTGGAGTATTAAGGATCTAAGGAATAGAATGACTTACAATGCGAAATATACATCAAATTTCTTTTGATATTTTATTACATGTAAGTAAAATTTATTTGGGTTAAGGACATCAATGGTTAAACTAGGTTTGATAATTATAAAAAAAATTGTTTCAAATTTTACAAGTAAAGTTGGGGCATTATAGTTAATATCAAAGTGAGGTTCAAAAACTTGTACCTCTGGGTTATCTTGATAAGAGAATTGTTTTTTTAACATCATGTGCGTTGCTTGTGGTGAGTTTTAATGAACATGTGATGGGATTTGGTGGGATTATACTCAACTCCATATGTTATAATATGTATGTGGCTCTCAATGAGCATAAGGTAAAGGACCTCAAATTTCATGTTATTGTTCAATGTTGTCTCATAACCTGCAAGGTTCATCTTTGGATGGATTCTTGTCTTGCTTGTTTCAACTTATTGGAAATAATATATTCAATGACACTTAGAGACCATTAGGGATGAGATATAGCGTTGGGTTAGGCTTGAAGATCCAATATCATTGGTAGTTAGGATATTTGGTTACGGGATTGGACAATGGCTTTAAATATTGGTAGTTTTGGTGTTGTGGAGGCTTATTTTTCCATATTAATCATTTATTTTGAGATGTGAAATCGATGAATTGTACCCCTATAGGAATCCACGAAAGGATTTTTAGTGTTTGTGATGTGGATATTTCTCATTTATGCTATATTTGTAAACTTGAAATTTCCAGAACCAACTTCTTATTTATATGATTTATTAAAAAATATTTGAGGCTATTTTTATTGTTTTTTGGGTTTATTGTGATATTTTCGTAGTTTGAATGCAGATACTTAACCATTTATTTTTACTGTTGATATTTTATAATTTTATCTCTTTTGGTTGACTTGGAGCTTTATCAATCGGAGGCCACTTGGCTAAACTATTGTAAAGCATTTTATGTGGTTTTCGGTTCCTGATTGTGAGCTGGTTCTGATTTTTTCTTATTGTGTGCTTTTGTCATATGGGGGTATGCCCAAGGTGGCATGAATGTATGCTTATATCTGCAATACATACCCTTATTTTTGAGGTAATGGGGCTCTATGCATCTAGGACCATGGAGTGACCCACCCTCACTCTGATCCTGGACACTTAGGCCTCCTTTGGTGGAGTGACATTACTGATATTTGGTTCTCTTTGGTGGATATAAATACCTATTTACATGAGCTCTTTGGTTGAGGGAATCTTATGACTTCGTAGGTCCTCTTTGGTTAAGTGACCATCATGATGCTTTATTCTCTCTAGTGGATTGGAAATGACACTATGTACTATAGATCAATGGATGGGTATTGATGTTATGCATTATTTATTAGCAAATTGGGCATCAATATGCGTGTCTTCTTTCTTCATATGATGGAAATTTGCGTTGTTGAGAATATTACAGTAATCAATAAAGACCTTATATTTTGTATATGGGTTCGTGCTTTCATAAGTTGTGATTTTCTAGAGGATAGTGTGATTTTAGATTTTGAGGATTCACAAGATAAGCTTACTGAATGTTCTAATTTGATAATATTAGTCTTCTTTGGAAGAAGACCAACATTTTGGACTATTATTATTCCTTTGGTAATTATAGGTAAACTTGAGTTCTTCGGATATTGCACTTAAATACATAGGACTATCGTGGTCATAAGGACCCATTGATAAAGGTGATTTTGTCTTACTCTCTCTTAGTGTTTTGAGTTATACCATTATATAAATCAATTTATATCAAGTGTAAACCTTGACGAGTGTGTTCGGTTAAAATTTTTCAAGCTCCACTCTTGGTAAAACAAGGTGTTTCCTTGTAAGAAAGTGTCGGTCATTTGCAATAAACTAACTTGTGCATCTTGAAATAATACTTAGTACTAATATTTTAGCATTGATAGATTTGGTAACAATTCGTCAAGTTATCATAGTTTGAGGTTAGTCCTTTTATACTTGTCCCTCTCTAACACTAAAAGAAAAACTTATTAAACTCTTAAAAACAAAGCTTTGTCTCCATAATGTAATTTTGTTAACCTCGGTAAACCTTGTAAAGTTATGATACAATTTAATTGTTAAAAAAATGAATGATGAATGAAATAAACATGAACCTTTAATGAATTTATTCTAGGAGACCTAATTTTCAGAATTTAATGAGTAGAATATAATGTTTGGAAAAATGGTTCCTCACTCAAACCTTTTTTCTGAAAAGGGAAATAACCACTATGTGAAAATATCAAAGAATTCTCTTGGTCATATCTCATTTCTCTCTAGGATAAAATGGTTACACATATCTCACTTGGTAAGGTAAAGAACATTACAACATTAGTGTCGGTACTTGGTATCATGAATTTATAAGAAGTTATGGATGAAAAACATAAAAATTAAAAATTACCAAAGTTAAATTCTAAACATAGTATAACCTGTAACCATGATTACAAACGGGAACAATTTATGCATTCATGATCATGTAAAATGAACTAATAAACAACCTTGGCAGAAGAAGGATTTTTTTTATATCCCTAAGAATATGAAATATACACTATCTAAATGATAGGACCAAATAAATGATTTATTTTTCCTCACATGGTGAACCTCTATCTTAGTTGGATGCTAGATTTGGCTATAATATTTATTTGAACTCTTTCCATGTTTTACTTTGATATAACAACAAATTATAAACATATACATAATGTTTATAGCATCGATGTGTGTTTAAATTTCATTGGATCCACCATTAATGGTTATGGCCATCTCGACTTATAGATCTATAACTTGTGAAAAAGGATATTTATTGAGCTTACAAAATGTGACAATTATTTTAATCACTTTGCCTACCTTAAATGACGGAAGCCTTTGAAGATAGTGTTACATATTGCATTAAAATAAATTTTGGAGTCGATTGTGTGTAGTAAACGTTGATGAGCTCATTATCTCCATCGTGACAATATTGTTTTATAGTTCAATAGGATTGTACTTATGTCCCTTTTTCTAAAAACAAGACTATACCTCTAGTTTTAAGGAACTACCCTTCCTTTGGACTTAGTGGGTCAATGGTGACCTAGGATGATCGACAAAGTTTGACCAACAATATGTTTAAAATATGGAGAAATTTCATAATTTTTCGTTTCCATTTTGAGGAAACCCTTTCTTGTTTCTCTTGAATTTATTGGGAAGTACGAAAGGTCAATTTGATTTTGTGGTATCATAAGAAAATTGTTGGAGAGTTTCTCTAGTAACCTTGCTAAGTTTTGAACCTCTTAAGACATCTAATTCACTCTTCTCATTTGAGTTTCCATATGGGATAAGGACGTTATACTTGTGACCAATTTAAATCTTAAAATGAGGCATTTTGTGGTTGAAACAAATATGTTACTATTATTAGTTGATAATGGTGGCATGCTTCGAGCTATGGTAGTATAGACATCAAATTTTCTTAAGATAGGACTCTGATTCACTTTAGACCAAAAGAGAATTATACCAATCTCACGGGGTTGTCTAAACTGAAAAAGTTGTGCATGACACATGTTTTAGGCATAAAGGAGAAAGATAATGAAACCCTAAGAAAATAGTTGTTAGATGTTTCAATTAATGATAGTGGCCTTGTTGGGGTATAGAAAATGAGAAAATTGGTTTTCCATAGTGAATTTTTTTTGTAGACTTGTAGACTAAAATAACTTAAACTATTCCTTATTGGTTTGCTTAAGCACGATTTTAAACCTGAATGGTGAGTGGTTCAAGCTAAGGAACCCTGAAACTAAACTAGAAATATAATCTTAACTTTAGTGTTGCTTATATATGTACTTACACATACAGCCCATCTGGAACATTCTTTGTGTGAATGTAAAAAGAATTGAAAAATAAATTCATCGCCCTTATGTATTATGGAAACCTTCACTTTTTTACCCTTTAATGAACAATATAAATGTTTTAAAAAATGGAGAATCTTGTGAACTATTTTCCATAACTTAATGTTAAGAGCAACTAGGAAGTGGAATCACCCATAAATTTGGAAACTTTTTCTCTCTTCTTGTGTGGTGTTTGTGGCACCTTAGATGATTTTTAGGAGTGGGTTCATCCACATTAAGATGCATAACTTATGAACCCTTTTGAGATACAAATTTGGTTTCCTTGGTTCATCTTACTTTAGTTCCTTAAAGTGGCCTTTATGCTACATATCCATTTATGTGGACAACGTAGGAGTTTTAGATGATAATGTCAATAAAATTATTTGATTTGTTAATTTTTCCTTTACTAATTTTATCGTGATGAAAACTATAGCTATGAAATGACCAAGTTTTATCTATGGGGACATGTTTGTGGTGACTCAAACTACATGGTAATACATGAGATCCTTAAGAGGTCATATCTTTACCTCTACCAGTGACTTCTAGGAGGAAGTCTAACTTTAGGGGAGGGGGATGTAGTGCCCCTCCAGTTCTCACTCCTTTACATAGCGATCGACTTGGAGATAGATTCATATTGAGAAGAATAAGTGAATAATAATATGATTTATTTGAAATAAATTACAATTATTTAGTTTTTATATTATCTCTTGTTGTCTCCTTTTACTTGGTATGATGATATCTGGGTTTCACATAGCCGACTTACCACACTTACGCTTACCACCTGTTTTTGATTTAGTGTAGTGGATATTACATGGATCTAAGGTTACACAAATTCTATTGTTGGATAATGCTCATATTGGTTTATTTTGTAAATATATGTATATTTGCTTGTCCTCTCTATTCATAATATGGTAACTTGACTTGATAGGTTGTGTGTGAAGCACATGATACCTGCGTTATTGTTAGTACTGGTTGTTTCGATGTTGATTTTGATAAATGTTATTAAAATGATTTTTAAATTGGTAATATTGCGTATGTTGTGAATATATATTTTTTTGGTCATTATCTATGCATCCATATATTAATTGAAAATATAATTTGGAGGTTTTAATGTGAAAATTGATTTGATCCAGGAATTATTTTAAGACCCCCTCCGAAAAAGTAGTTTAGAATTGGTGGCAAATCTCAAAAATCTATTTTCACATCAATGGTGAAATTCTGAAAAATCATTTCGTGGAAAATTTGACTAGGTGGGACATTCGTCCATCCTCTACCATACAACCTAGGTTGGGTGCAATCCAACCCAGGTTATACGGAAGACGATGGATGGCCATCCAACCTAGGTTAGAGGGTCTTCCATTGTTTGACGTCTAACCTAGCCATCCAACCTGGGTTAGAGGGTCGTCCAAACCTAGGTTGTATGGTAGTGGATGGATGGCCATCTGATTTGGGTTGGATGGCCATCCATTTTTTGTTGTCCAACCTGAGTTGGACGACCGTCCATCGTCTGTTGTCCAACCTGGGTTGGACGACCGTACATTATCAATCATCCATTGTTTGTCGTCTAACCCAGCCATTTAACCTGGGTTGGATGGCCGTACATTATTAGTCATCCAACCCATTCGTCCAACCTGGGTTGGATGATCATAGATTATCAGTCGTCTAACCTAGTCGTCCAACCTAGGTTAGACGACCATACATTATCTTTCATCCAACCTAGGTTGACTAGTTGTCTATTGTCTTTCATCCAACCCATCCGTCTAACCTGGGTTGGTCAACCGTACATTATCAACCATCCAACCTGGGTTGGTTGGCCATACATTCTCAATCATCCAACCCAAACATCCAACCTAGGTTAGAAGACTGTACATTATCAATTTTCCAACCTGGGTTGGACAATCATACATTATCTGTCATCCAACCCATTCATATAACCTAGTTGGACGATTGTACATTATCTATCGTCCAACCTGGGTTGGAAGGACATACATTATCTGTCGTCCAACCCAACCATCCAACCCAGTCATCCAATATGGGTTGGACGACCGTACATTATCTGTTGTCCAACCCAGTCATCCAACCTGGGTTGGACGATCATTCGTCGTCAGCTGTCCTGCCTAGTCATCCAACTTGGGTTGGACGACCATACATTATCTACTATCCAACCGAGCCATCCAAGATAGGTTGGACGGTTGTACATTATTTCTTGTCCAACCCAGGTTTGACAGCCATCCCTCATCTATCGTCTAACCTAGGTTGGATGGCAGACAATGGCTATCTGGCCAACCTAAGTTGGATGGACAGTCACTCTTTGTTGGATGTCTTTATTAAATGGGTACCTCCCTACAATCTCCTAGGCTGTGTACTATACCTTGTTGAATACATGCATAAGTTAATTTTTACATATAAATAGTAGGTGAACTAACCCTTACAAATGACTTGTCAGCTGAAATTTTTGGTGAACTAGGTGGCAAATGATTGCTAAAAATTTGCCATTTCCAATTTCCAAAATCCCTAAAATTCGTAAGTTTACAAAAAATTCTCCACTAAAATTTTCCCCGATTTGATCAATTATATGTATATATAAACATTTGATTTGGTTTATCGTATCGAGCAAGTATGATGACGTTTAAACTGAGTGTGTAGGATACAGGTTCACCACAGGAGAACATGGGACTCAGAGATACACCTCTGATTTGCACAAGTGGATGACTGGGCTGAAAACTTACCCTTGCTTGATTTTTTTCATTTGGCCTTGTTTTTTTGTTACAATTGTTTGAGACACCCTTAGTGGTTCCCTACTGACCCTTATTATATTAATTTTTGTTTAACCCTTGTTTTAAGTTATTTTTGGGGCCTAATGGGTCCTAGTTTTGTTAGGGATGATTGATTATTGTTAATCATGTTATTATAGGTGTGGGACAACTTAAAAACGAGTTGGGTGAGCCCCACAACATCTACATGTGTGCCACTTTTACCATACCCGAATTCGGGATAAAATTGGAAATTGTAAGTCTTATTTTTCATGTTGGGGGTCTTATTTTCACCAAAACAGACCCCTTGGACCCTACCTATGGGTAGGAACATATTTTTCGAGGCTCAAATGGTATTTTCCCTCCCATTTGAGCCCTTCTTATCCACATCATTATTAATGAGCTTGACTTGTGAGCCACCTTGGGGTGGAGGAAATTTAGTTTTAATTTCAATTTTGATTTTGGAGGATTCTCCTCCATTATTACTTTTGTCTTTTGTTGGATAGGGACTTGTGGGAGTCATGCTTGTGAGAGGGAAGAGAGTGATACATGTCACCCTCTCATCCGTGAGAATCCTTGGGGAGATTCTCTTCATATACCTTTACTTTGAAGCTTAAAGGAAGTTTTTGGCCTCATTTTTGCATGGAGAGTTTTGGGGAAGAGAACTGGGATGAGCTACATGCTTGGAGGGATCTTTTAGATTCTCGGAAGTTTGAGCTTACATTTTGGAGTTTAGGATGTCATTGCTTGTGAGGTAAGCCTCCTAAATCCTTATTGATTTAGCATGGAATCTATGTTTGTTTCCTTGGCTATGTTCTGAAATGGGTATGAATGTTGTCTTAAATGCTTTGCTACTTCGTTCTCCAGCATTTTTCCTTTTATTTGCACAACATGGTAATACCTTTGGAAGGTATGAGAAGCCATGGAGGCATGTGGTAGTTTACAAATGTGTTGATACTAATTTGGTTTTATGAGGAAATTTTTGTGCCACAAGTTAGTTTATTTTCTTGTCTTCTTTCTATTGAGAAGTGTTGAGTATTCTAAAATTTGTGGTGATGCCCTGAACACTTGGGTTGTTTGTGTATATGTTTTTCCCTCATTCTCCTTGTGCATTTTGGAGGCATTCACCCTCTCTCTCCCATGGGCTTGGAGGGAGGCTAACATGTCTTCCTTTAGGGGAAGTGACATGAATGATGCTTGAAGGTTGGGTGGTCAACCAAGCCCTTTCCTCTTGAGACTCTTGAAGTTTTTGCAAACGGAGTTGGAGCCTTACATGGATCTTCTTGGATCTTGTATGGATTTTTCTACTTGCAGAAAAAAAGTGTTTTTCCTGCAAACAAATTAACATGTTGTTCCATTTATAAGGAGGTTTTTCGTCTCACATTTTAAGTTATATATTATTGTAAAATGTAAAGAACAAAGGAATGGCAAGTGATTCTATTAGGTTGATAAATTTCATTTTTTATCTTTGTATAAATCTTGCTTAAAAAGGTTGTGAGAATAATCCTTGTATTTCCTAGTATTTCCCAAGTTGCATTGAAATAAAAAAATGGTGTGTTCTTTTTTTTTTGTAAATCTTGGAACTATTAGACCTTAAAGGAAATATTACATTGCTAATATTTGTACTTTATTAAATCAAAATCTAAATTATAGTATAGCTACTATGGATTGATCTATTCATTTGTGACAGGGGTTTTACATGTAGAAAAAAATAATACAGTACTTTCTTATTTTCTATATTTCTTATTATAGAAAATACAATTTATGTATTATCACTTGTAAGGCAACCCCTCTCACACAATGTATTGGCATTGGAGCTTTCACAACAATTGAATTCCACCCACACCTTGTATGCCTTTTATCAATATTTCTTTGATATGACAATGAAATTTTAGCGTCTACGGATTTTAGATATTTTAGATTTACCCTCATCTTCTACGCCATTATCAATATTTTTTTAAAAAGACAAATTTAATGTAGGGAATACATGGCTGCAGAATTCGCACATGATTTTATTTTGTTTTTAAGGGCATTTTATTTAGATATTGCATTTATGCTAGCTGCCACTAATTTACAAGCCCATGTGAATATTTTATTTAGTACAGTTGATCATACTGTGTCATCTCAAATTGTAATAATTATTGCAATGACCATTTGCTTAACAAAGCTTTTAAAGAGTTACATGATTCCCGTTGAAAGATATTATACGAATGGAATCTATTGGTTGTTTCTCCATGTATTTAATAGCAAACTAAAATTAGAGTGGAAAAAATAAACCCATGCCAAACAAACCCACCAAACAAGTTATGTGCGAATCAAAACTTAACTACCATTTTCCTCGAATAATAATTACCAAAACAAAATGTGGTTGGGGGAGTTGGGACGTCCTGTCCTAGCATATATTAGTCTAGAATTTTCCTCTGGGCAAGCATATAATGATTCCTTTTTAATTTAATAAAAGAGATGTTTTTGGATTAATGTGAGTGATCGGTTTATTAAAAAAAAATAAAAGTTAAAAAACAGGTTTTAATAGAAGGGATCATGGTCCACATAACCCCATGCTCAGATTTTTTATTTATATCCTTAGTTAAATGATGACTATCATCTATGGGTTGAACTGGATTTCAGTAAAAATAGAAATAGTAATAAATATGATTAAACATATCTAGTGTATATAAGGCCATGATCCGGTTTAGGCTTGTGGGATAATGTTATTATCTTAAGATATTATGACATCACAATTAGGTGATTGTTATTTACCCGGACAATAATAGTAGTTAAATTTCCCTTGCATTTTTTTTTGTACACTCCAAATTTTAAGTCTAATGATATGGGTTAAATAAGCTCATTGATATTGTTAGTATAATGAACACTTGGTGTGTTTTTTTTCATTTTCAATCAAATTAACTATTTTAAATTTAAAATAAAAAAAAATGTAAAACTAAATATTTGATTAAATTATCATTATTAATCTCTAACTAAATTGTCAACTCAAAACAATTGATTATCAATCTTATAAATTTTAAGGAGATTTCAGTCTTCTTTTTTGTCGTGACAATATTAGTATTTTTTTCTGGAAAAATTAAATAAATTAAACTTCAACGATTGTTTGGAGACCGTAAATTTAGTGAATAGAACTCGATTGTTACTAGGACATGTTTATTACCACTAATGAATTTTATGAGATTGGAGTGTTAAGGATCTAAGGAATAGAATGACTTACAATGCCAAATATACATCAAATTTATTTCGATAGTTTAATACATCTGAATAAAATTGCTTTGGGTTAGGGACATCAATAGTTAAACTAAATTTAATAATGATAAAAAAAAATGTTCCAAATTTTACGAGTGAAGTTGGGGCATTACAACAACTCTCTATTTATGTTTTTTTCAATTCTTACAACGAATCTGTATGTACAATTTTTTATTTAACTTTTAAGAAAGTTAAATGTGCATTTCTAAAAAGATTTCAACAACATTTGAATGAGTGGTCTTTACTCATCTTTTAAAATCATATTGTCATTTCAATTATTTATGTATTTTTCATACATTTGATTCTCAAAACATTATATAGTATTTTAGTAACAAATTCGGTTCACAAGAAAACAATAAATATGTTTTCTTTTTAAGAGATAATGTAGGCGCAAAAGAATATTCATAATTGACAGAACAATTCCATTGAAATCTCCATTCAACTAGTAGAAGGCATGCAAATTGTGTCAAGTAAAATTTGAAACCATATTCATGAATATAGTTACCAAAAGTTTTCAAATAAAACATCACATAATCTAGTGTTGAATCGTCAGCTTTATTTTTTCTATGTACGTCATAACATATAAATTTAAGTTTTCTATAAAATTTTTTTTTCCTTTTTACAAATAAATATATTGACAAATAAATTGTACAGATACAAGTTCCAACATAAAATTTCATATTTATATATGTCTCTAATTTAGTCCAATAGAAATGTATTTAGTACTTGATGCAAACAAAAAGATGAGTTGTCAGCACACAAAAAATATTGTGACGTGTGTGTTTCCCTTTTCAATCAATCACATGTAGCATGCATGCAAAAAAATACTTTTAATGAAAATATAAAATGAATATATTTCTTTCACATGCAAATAAATTTATAATAAGGATATTCGTCTACCTTTATGGGTAGATAGATACATAATAATTTACTAAATGAATTTCTTAAGTTTACTGCTACAAAATTATTGTTCATAGTGTGAACACTTAGGAGTGGTTTGATTTATTTGATACTAATAGGTTTTTAATAATTATAAAATAATATATGAGTGTGCAAAACAATTGTAATGCACAACTCATAGTTGAGAGATATTTCAGATATTGAGAGGACTTAGAGATTAGTCTTGACTCCTTACTTATAGAAGTTCATCGAGCTATTTATATGTAATCTCTCCATTGGGAATTTGTCCCGAATGAATTACAATATCTCTAGTTTTATTATTTTATTGTGGCAATGTTTTATTTTTTATTTGATTAAATCATAGATATTTACAAGATTTGGTATCAGAGTGGGTTAGACCGCAATGATAACCTGTAGGAATTTGTGAGGCATTTATATCTGGATCAAATTTGTTTTATTAGAATCAAATTTCAAACCTGCGTGTTTCATTGGAGTCAAGTCTGTGACCTGCATGTTTCATTAGAGTCAAATATGTGACCTGCGTGTTTCATTGGAGTCAAATATGTGACATGCGTGTTTGTCTACCAACAATGGCGACGCTTTACTCAGGTGAATCCATACTTGGCTGCGACATGACTTCTTTCAATATCCGGATCTGCAATAACAAAGGTATTGCATTTCTTTCCTTTTTTGGACGTAGATGAAAAAAATAGAAAGAAAAAAATTGCCAAATTTGGAAAGGGTCCGGGAAGATGTTAGAGTTATAACTTAAAATTGTCATAACTTTCAGCTGGTAACTCAGATTAATGTGTTATTTTTTTAAAAGATGTGTATTTTTTCGATCTCTACACATTGATCCTACTTTTTCTATTGCTGGACAAAAAGAATTATTTTTTCCTTTTTTTGGCAAATATGTCAGAAAATTTTACTTTCAGTTTTTAAAGTTTATTGTAAGGGTGCATTTTCGACTTAGTTTGAAACCTATTATGGAAATTCCATTAGATAAATTCAATGGATTAAATTGTTCACACATGGTAGGTGAAAATACAAATGCAATTAATGAACAAGAACCTTTGGGGAATTGTGAGTGGAAAAGAACCAGAACCAACAGATGCTGCAAAATTGCTTGAATGGTAAACCAGGATGAAAAAGAAAAATCCATTATTGGGCTTGCTTTATCAAATATTGAGTTGCATTATATAGACTTAGGAAAAATTTTAAAGATATATGGGATTTGCTAAGTAAGACATTTGGTGCAAAGGCTATGAATGTTAAATTCTCACTTAAGTTGCAGTTATTCAAGTTGAAAATGAATGAGGATGCAACTATGTCAAGTCATATTAACGATCTTAGATCTCTTCCAAGAAAACTAACAGAAGTAAGTGCTCAGGTAGATGAAGAAGACAGAAAAGCTATTTTATTAAATAGTTTACCTCCAAAATATAGTAATGTAGTTTTTACTCTTGGTCAAATGTCTTCTCATTCACTTGAAGGTATGATTTTTGCATTACTATCTGAAGAAAAAAGAACAAAAGAAAATATTGAGGAAGAAAAAACTCTTTATATCAAAAGGAAGCATACTAATTTTTTCAAAAACAAAAATGAATTAGAATGCTTTTATTGTAAGAAAAAAGGACATAAACATTCTTTTTGTATTACTCATGCTAAGGACATCATAAAAGGAAAGCTAAAAATGGATGAAGCTAATACAACTGTTAAAGAAGAGTCAGAGAATGAAGAAGAAGATGAACCTGAACAGAATGAGGATGAAGATGACTACCTATACTAAGTAGTGCCTGATGGAGGATGGAGGAAAATTAGCATCTCTTGTTATTCACCACCAAAGAGATTGCTTCATTGTATTGGTAACCTTTTGTTTCAGTTGTGTGGTGTGTTTGCTTTCCGTTGTAATAATGAACATAAGTAATATTCATGTTCAAAGCTCTTGTGTGAGCATAATTTCTATTTTGTAATCCCTCTAAGTTAGAAACAATGGTGTGAGAAAAATAATGTACGTTGCTATGTAGTGGTTGGTTCCACTAGAAAACCATTTTTTGAGTTGGAGGTTCTCTTTGAAAACCTCATATTGTTTGAATTGTTGGTATTCATTGAAAACCTTCATTTCTTTGTAGATCATGAGTAGGTACAGGAGATAGTTTTCCCCATGTTCACACTAAGGAGGTGACTGTTACAGAAATATTGTTCATAGTGTGAACACTTAGGAGTGGTTTGGGTTATTTGGTAGTAATAGGTTTTTAATAATTATAAAATAATATATGAGTGTACAAAACAATTGTAATGCACAACTCATAGTTGAGAGATATTTGCGATATTGAGAGGACTTAGAGATTAGCCTTGACTTCTTACTTATACGAGTTCATTGAGCTATTTATATGTAATTTCTCCATTGGGAATTTGTCCTGAATGAATTACAATATCTTTGGTTTTATTATTTTACTATGCAATGTTTTGTTTTTTATTTAATTAAATCATAGATATTTACAAGATTTATAACCATAAATTAGCTAATATTTTTGGTGTTGTTTTTAGCTATCACTATTATGAAAAAAAGTTGCATATAATGTATTTCATGTTTCTTCATCGTTTAACTTTTTAACCATGTCTACTCTTTTGGATTAACTACCCTAATGTTGGATACTTTTAGTGTCATTCTACATTCAATTATCCCACAATTAATTTATGCATCTTAATCACAACCACATTTCACATTGTAAATTAATGTTTAGGTTCAACAATATGTTTGGTGTACCATTGTGATTTATAAATTTGTAAGAGACATTGAATAGATTTGACACTAATCCTAATCCCATGCCCTAGGTCTCACTTTTCTATGTGGATTACAATATGATAGGATAATGATGACTGAAAGGATAATGAATTTGACTCCATTTTTAGAACTTAGAAGGATTATCAATAGTTCACATGTCCATGGATTCAAACTAGAAACCTTTGCTATCAATTTTGAATAATAAATACATTATTTATCTAAAAATAAGTGCATGTCATTTTCTTCTAACAAAAACATATCATAAAAGAGAAATATTAGTACAAAAAATGAAATTATTTTTGAATAAATAAATAATGCAAAAAAATATAGATGGTAAGTTATTTCCATGAGTGTTACAAGTTATACCTATAACCTCTCTATAAAAGCACAAATAGATGTTATATAGACTTTTTACCTGCTTTAACATTTTAAATTTGAAATAATCAATGTATTGGATGGAAAATATATTCTACTCAACATTAGTTAAGGATATAATTAATAATACCAAATGCCTTTTAATAAATAAAATAGTTATCAGTTATACATAAAAGAGAGCATTCAAAAATAGAATGACATGCAATCTAGCATCACAATGAGCATAAAATTCTAACTTGACTATGACATGTACAATGACCGTAATTGGTGTATCATTGCTTAGAGCCTACACCAAAACCTTGTTTAAAAACATGTTACATTTTTTTATGTACGATTGATTTATATGTTACCCTTTTGGTTGTGTTGATTCATTTTCTTTCCATGGGCAATTTTAGTTACTATCATGCCCTTAAATGATAAACATGTTGCACACATTATGGTTATTTTTCTATTATTTAAACTTATATTAAGTATATTATTCAAATTTTAAGGATACTCCCTTTTGCTGAGCCTATATCTCTATTTTGTGTTGTTGTTCCTCACCACTTATCATAGGACTCATGGCTAATCAACAAATCAAATTGATAAGGTAGAGAAAAGGACAGTCCATGTCATTCAATCAACACATACAAAAAATAAAAAAGACTCATTTCATCATTAAGTACACATCTCATGTTTTGAGATTTGTATATGTATATGTTCTTTAAAAGTAAAAAGTAATAATACTTGTGTGAATTAATTGTGCCTACAACTCCATGGAAAGTATATATAAGTTGACCTCAAATTACACATAGGTATCACTAGGGAATGCCTATGCATATTTGATTTTTTTAAAAAAGAAATAAGGTGACTCATTTTTAAACAATTCTACATAAAGAAACATAAATTCCCCCAAAAAAAAAACCACCCTTCACATATAGATCCATTTGGGTAACGACCATATCAAGAATCTACTGGACCTTCACCTGGGTGGGAATAGAGATGGAATAGAGATGAATGGTAGTCGGCTATAGAGAGAGCAATATATCTGTATAGGGGAGAACCTGTATAGCTATATATATATAGAGAGAGAGAGGGGGTTGTTGACATTTTTTGCACCATGTGCAAAAGGTCAACTTGAAACTTTAAATTTTCTCATATTGGACGAGTTAGAAGTTTGACTATATTTTGGATAGCCATCTTGGAAGGGCATACAAATTTTTAGATTGATTGGTTTTGGACAATATTGGACTGCCATGCATTAAATCAGCAACTGAAAGTATTGTCCTAGAAGGCAACACCTTGCATATACTGCCTCTTCAATGTACTGCCTTTAGAAAGACAACGCGGTAGCCTTGGAAGACTGCTGCAAGGCCTTGGTAAAGGCTGGCAAGATACCATATGAGAAGTATTATGTTCTAAAACAACAGTTTTAGACGATGATTTGAAGCATGGGAAGGTACAATTTTACAAACAACTTTGCATTTTCAGTGAACATCAAAAGGTATGATTGAATTTAATGTATTCCCAAAATTAAGTGAATTATTTAAGTGTATCGAGTTGTACAAGTTCAGTTATTCTCCATTCAAATGAAGAAAAATTATAGAAAGGAAAGAAATACATCTCATTACACAAAAATAATTTCATTTATTCATAAGGAATAATTGTGCATATTTTCTCGCACAAACCATGAGAAATAATTGAGGAAAAGGAATGCATATACTTATGAAATTGAAAGTGTAGTGAGGTAAAGGACACCCGTCATTTCCTTGAGGATCTGTGCTTTTCTTTCTTAGTAGTTGCTCCAGCTGTCCTCTGCAAACTGCATCACTTGGTAAAAAGAAGGCAAAATGGGTGTCAATATTGAGCTCATGGTTTTGTTTTAACTCGTTATATTTCCAATTTCATAAAGACATGCAATCAAAAGTACAATTATGGTATTCACAAGAAAGTTTCAAGTACATCTCAAACAAATTTTAAGCATTAAAGCAATGATACAATTACAACTTTACAATATTGAGCTCTAAGATTTGAGGCATAAATGACCATCATTCATGAGTTACATAACCAAAGGAAGAGAAAATTAACACTCAAAGTACAAGATTTTTAAAAGAAACGAATTGTCAGGGTAGATCAATAAATTATAGGTATCTAGGAGTGGTTGGAATGCAAATTTTAGGAACTCAAAATGCAATAAGCTATCAACAAAAGAAAGAGATAAAGTTGTTGCAAATATTCTAGAAATAGATAAGGTACAATTTCAATGCATGAAGTACTGGAATGGAGAAAATAAAGTTGTAGAAAACTTATCAATCCAAGGTGTATGGTGTCAAGCCATTGACCACAAAAGGAACAATCCAGCTCAAGTACATTATATACAATTCAATTTTAAACATAGGTCCAGATTTGAAATCATTACACTCGAGCCAATATAAACAAGCCAATTTTGAGTCCAAACAAGATAGAGTGCAGTTCCAGAGCAACAAATGTATTCTTCCTTCATAGTTTACAAAACTTGAAAGATCCTCCTTTTTAGTTAGGCATGAAAGTCAAAACATATCCAAACAGAGGCCAATTCTATAGTGATATTGAAGTCGAAGGAGACATAATGCTAAAATGAATCATTTAAACAATTGTTTTTCTATAGTATAGAAGACACGTGGCTTCATTCATATGACAGAGATCAAGTTCCATTGAAAAATGATAGCAGGGAAAAAGAAAAGTTATACTATTTTTTGGAAATATGTTGAGCCTCAATACAAGCCAACAACAATGCAAAATTATGTCTCATTCCAATAGATAAACCCTTTCAATTGTCACAAAATACATGTTTTCTCATCTCCTTAACAAATGATCGACGTGAATGAAGATGAAAACAACTAATTATGGGATATCTTTTGCTGAAGAAGAGAAGCAATGCAGTATATTGATGTATGAAAGGGAAACATAGTAGGTTCATATAAATAACAACTCACAAATGCAAAATCATGGCTAGATTGGCCTTGTCAAAGAGTTCAAATAGATTACACAACCAAAAATGCTCAGAAAAGTAGCTCAGACAAATAAATAATGAACTCGAGCTCACATGGTCATGATTCATTCAACACAAAATTTTGAGAAGAAAATTTTTCAAACAGAGCCCGTAATAAACAACAATTGTGTCAAAAGCACATCATATGAACAATTACTCCCATGGAAAAAAAGGCAATATTACCAGGTCAAAGGGAAATACAAGTACAATGAGGATAACAATGGCAATACGTAGAATAAGAGCATGACTCAAAGTCAATGGAAACCCCATTTTCAAGCTTTGAAACTAGTATTCACGCAAATACAAAAAGTGTAAAATGGATTACCCCAACAAATAAATGAACAAAAACTTGACATTTAACCATATTTAAAACCAAATGCATAGAATATTAAAAATTTTCAATGTCAAGTAAGTCGGTTTTCATTCAAGACAAGGCACATTTTGACTTAGCATAGAAAAAGGAGCCATTTGAAGCAAGAATGGGCTATACCCAAATCAAACAAAATATTATCCATTTGAAGCAAGAATGGGATATACCCAGTTCAAACAAAGATAAAATGGCCACTTCCACAAAAGAATCCAAAATGACAGCCATCATAATATGCCCAACTTTGAGCAGCAAGGCAAGCTAGAGGTCAGATGCAAGCTGGGCTCATATATTAATTCAAATACAAAAAAGGTCTCAATCCATTGAAAATTATGACCCGACTCGAATGACATTGATCTCGAATAATACAGGGAAATATTGCATAATAAATAAGAGCTTTTACCTTATTTACATGGAGAAGCCCCAAACTAAACCAACAAAGAGAAAAGGGGTTGAATCATGACAAGAATGCAACATAATCATAGAAAACAAATGAGCGTCTTGTTCAACAAAGGAGTAATGATGAAACTGAAAAAAAATAAAAACGAAATGGAAGAGCCACAAAATAAAACTCACCCCAATAGTATCACCACCATTAAAATATTACATATTTTCTTCAAAACTCAACAAAGTGCACAGATGCCAAGTAACAAAGCTTGAATTTTCATCAATGGCCGTTGGAGACCAAATTTTTAAAGGGCTCCACCATGCTTCGAGAGAGCTCAAAGAATAATACAAAAATGATTTAGGGTTCGTATCTTTTTATACCTAAGTCATTGAGTTAGCTTAACTCAATCTGGAGTTCGAAAAGTATACATGTCAATACCATAGTAAACCCTAAATTGACTAGGGTTGAGTCAACTCCACCAACAATGTATAAACATCAAGCCTCATTGGAGAGGGGATGAAAAATCATTTAAATGATTATGTTCAAACTATAATCTATGCCACAGGAAAACCAAAAAGACTGAATGATGATGCCTCCACTATAATCCAAACCACATATTTGCAAAGGGGACCCAATTATCAAAGCAAATGATTATAGTTCCTTGAATTTATCCTAAATCTCATGCACATGATGGTGAAAGAGGGCCGAATACTATTTTGCCATGACTAATTCAAAATAAACAATTATTGTTATACCATGGGTTATGCATCATTTCAACAAAGGTAATGATATTCAACAATAATTATTGTTTGAATCAAGGTATATACTAATGTCGAAAGTCAAGGAGGGATAAATGATAGGTCAAGTAAAACCTTGCATATTTTACCTTAAAATTTGCTAAGGAAACCTCGTATAAAGGAGGAGGACTTTATTTTTGCATGTATAAGCAGGTGGTCCCCAAAAGGTGAAGCTTGAAATATTTGCTAAGTATGAAATTAAAGGCTTTATTTTTACACAGAATGTATTTTTGCATGTCATCATAAGAGGATAGAACATGTAAGAAGACAAAAATATCCTTGCAAGTGGATGAAGTCACATCAAAGCTTCATGATAGAAGTATGCATGCACTTTAGAAGACTTACACATCAAGCAAGGAGCTATTATTAGCTAAAGTATTCACCCAGTTTATTCATTATTTCATAATTAAAGAAGTCAACTACACTTTGACTTGAGTTATTTTTGGAGAAAGAAAGACAATTTTGCCTCATGTGCAACATGTTTATTTTAGCATTTTATTTATTCACAATGAAGGTTGATAATAACATGAATTGTAGTTATAATTAGTCTATTTTTAGGGGGGTGGGTGAATAATTTTTCTATATATTGTCTGCATTGGTAAAACACAAGAGAGAATTATTACAGGAGGAATTTTGGACTGAGTGTTGAAGCAATTTTCGCAAGTTTTTTCTTTGAATGATAACCAATTATTGCCTTTCCAATTATTTACAGTGGTGTGTATACTTTATTAGCTCTTGAGAATGTTAATTCCCTGAATTAATTAGCTTACCTTGTTGCAAATTTTGTGTTTTCTGCACAATCTTAGTGTGCATGTTAGTTGTTGTGTTGTTGTGATATATCCCTCAACACATAAGTGTTTGCCTTAGGATCAAGCTGAAACCCATTAGAACGCTTTATTAATTTTTTCTCAGTATATTGTACATATTTCTTAGTTAAATCCCTCATCAATTTTGGTGTATCACCTCATTTAAATTTCTATCACATCCATATGTTTACCCTTAAAACCCCCAAAAAAAAGATTTAGGATACATAAATAAGGAACCAGCCTTGTAATCATGGAGACTCACCTCAACACAAAGATACCCATAGCCCTGAGGTGTTTCCATTGTATCTGCAGAAGTGAGGGAAAGTAAAGCTAAGAATACATGATATCCCTCAATCAAGGTGCACATCTGAGAGATAATAAATTTTGGCATGCCTAATGGGACAAGAACTACTATTGATGCATTCTGAAGTTTGAAGATCCAAAGTAGAACTTATCTGGCGAATTCATAAATATGATTTCAGACTAGTACAACATTTTTCATCATCAAATTCTTCAGTTGTATCCTTTTTGAGGTATTTGTCACGAAAATATAGGTATGTTATTCTGTTGTTATCAAGCTTTTTTCATGAGCAATAAACCTATTTTTTATATTTCTATATTTTATGAGGTCCCACAACCATCAATCCCCATTTTCAGCAGTATTACCAGTCAGATCAACAACCTTTTTATCCATTTCCCCCTTCAGATCAGTACTATGACCCCTATCAAAACAAATACCCTTATAACCCGAACCTTGCTAATCAATATGACTATCAATATGATGATTATTATGCTACCCAAAATCAAGCTTATGAAAATGGCTATGTTGATTCTGAACGATAGAAATATTTTGAGATTGAGTTTAACGAATGTAAGAAGACATTTTCAGCTGTCGAGGAACATTTTGAAAAATCACAAGCAGTAGAGAATGATATGAATCAATTTGATGAACCATATCAATAGTATGTTCCCACTTACCTTCCCCATCAGAATCCAGTGCCTGTATACCCTCCTTATTAGCCAATACAACCCATTGATCAGATCCCAAGTTTTCAGGCTGCTAAAAATTCTACCCCTTTTATTCCACAATCACATACTGAGCAAAAATTCAAGTTCCCAAGATTTCACTTTGCTACTATTCTAAATCCAGACTTTGAACCCCAATCTCTTGTTCAAAAATTTCCAGTTCAAGCTGAAATTAAACCCACCCATCCTCCTTCATCTGAAGTACCATTTCATGAAGGATAAAATTACAATATCATCAAGGACAACCAACAGAATAAAATAGCATGCTATATATTTTGCAAAACATTTAGCAATTAGTTTCTAGGTTTCAGAATGATCATATTCCATAGATAGAGGAAGAGCCCATGTAGGTGGTATAATGTAAATTTG
This sequence comes from Taxus chinensis, assembly GCA_019776745.2. Lineage (NCBI taxonomy): Eukaryota > Viridiplantae > Streptophyta > Pinopsida > Cupressales > Taxaceae > Taxus > Taxus chinensis. The sequence continues at coordinate 511,985,862 of CM034155.1, forward strand.
TAGTAGATCAAATACAACTGTAAGATGATCAACAATCTTCATATTATGAGTGTAGTGCACACGAAGGTGCCATACTTATACATACAACTAGTTCATCACAGTTTGGAGAACCTGAAGATAATCAAGAGGATTTAGGGAATAATCATCATGTTTTTAGCTTAGAAGATGTAATGTTTGATGAGGAAAAGGTGAAAGAACAGTTTCAGGATAACCAAGAAGATGTAGCTGAGTGTGAAGACTCTCATTGTGCTACATGCATGGAGATTGCTACATATCTAGAGACTTGCAATGATGTAAAAATATTATCAAATGACACTGCAAATAACCAAGAGCAACAATATTTCATGAAGAATGAACCTAAATCTTTAAGTTGCATGGTGAACATGGATAAAATATAAGAATTTTACATTACATTGGCAAAATCAGTCATAACAGTTATGGTAGAGCAGCTTGAAGATTATAAACAACACCTTGAAAAGACTGAAAATATCTTAAATCAATCTCAGAATGTTACTGAGAAGGAAATGGAACAACATTTTAATGAGTTACAATAGTTTGAAGAGGCAAAAAAACTCTCAAATTAGCCTCATAATATTCCTGAAGATGAAAAAGAAGTAAAAAAAATAGTACAAATAAAAACACACAGTTTATTCACTACTAAGAGGCCTTGTCTTATTCAGTACTTGACTAATTTTCAACAAGTTACAACAGTACCAGAGTTTGCGCCAATTTTAGAGCATAAGAACGAGCATCAGATTTTCAAGAATCAATCCCAAAACCTCTCAGAATAGTTTGCAAATCAGATAGAACGGTTCTTTTTGTTTTGGGAAGATCTTTCAAACAAGTTAAAGGTACATATCTCATTTTAAGTTATGTCGTGTTACTTGTTTTCCAAGCTTCATTCACGACATCAATTTTGGAGAAAGGGAAGCTATTTTTCATTGCCTATCTTAGGCTTCGTTTATCTTCAATTTGGAGCTGTTTAGAGTAGGCTAGATTAGGATTTCCCTTTCGATAAGTGAAGTTCATGCACATTAGAAATTTCATTTTCAATAAGTGCACTTCATGCACATGATCTGATTTCTTGGATCCTTTCCGAGCTTTAGTTCTATTTTCATCTTATCTTATATTTCTAGATATGGCCCCCATTTATAGATAGGGCCCAACTCCCTGGATGGGCAGTCGATGCTATTTCCATAGATTTTATTTCTATATAAGTTTTAGTTTATCACCATACCATTTATATTTAGCGACATCGTTGTGAACCCGACGATTAGGAACAACATGGCTAAAAAAAAAATTGGTGTATATCATCCCCTTATAGGATCGATGGTTGGGTGTGTAGTAAGGAGAATATAATTTTCCTAAGGTAACACTCCTTGGGAAACCAACATTAAATATAGTTTAAAATCCTCTTTGAATGACACATGTGTTGAGTGACAAAGATCACCAGCTAACCTTGGAAGTCACATTAAAGAGTTGGGATCATAAATTAAGTTGATACCCAATCTCAATTTTCATTTAGGTTCTATGATGCAATACTAAGAGTTAATGGTTAAAATTAACAACATTTTAGTGTATGGGTAGTTTGAGAAAATGTAACCATAATATGATGTGCATGGAGAAAGGTGAATTTTGGATCATTCTTATAACATGTTTAAATCATCTTGTGGTGAGAAAAGGGATCCGCGTTGTGTAAAATCTAATGAAAACCTTAACCCCTTAAACAATGGACTACTCCATATTTCTCTCCAACTTGTCCTAGTATGTAATGGATGCATGATGTGAAACTGTGTGATCATGTTCTCGAAGACAAATCCCTTAAGACATGGAATAGTGGTCTAATTAAGGATTCAAATGCCCCAATAACAAATAGGTTACATAATTCATTACTAAAAGGGATATGAACCTAGTTATGGAAAACCCTCTTATGTTGGACGTAAACGATACTCAGGAAACCTAATCTAGAAACAAAAAAAATAAGGAAGTATGTTTCCATGTTAAGTTCCTTTGAATACTTAATTAATTATTGGAGCATAACTATAGTAAAATTATAATTGACGTTTGACCTTGGGAAGTGTAGTTGTGGGATGTTATTCCACAGGAAAGTGAAACATGATCTTCCTTGTAATGTGATTAAAACGCTCTTGCTATGGGTAAAGAAACTAATTCATATAATACTTATTGTGTACTAAATCAATCATCCAACTCTAAATAAAGGAAAGAAATGTGACCCTAAATCCTTAAGAAGAAAAAAGTGAACTTCACCTAAATTGGACTTACACTTGTTCCATTGTGTAATAGAGGTATGAAATAAGATCAGGATGCCTGCCCTTAGGAGTGAATCCTAGGGATAAGACCCAATAGCCTCATGTGTATGTAAATAGCCTATTAAAAAATGATAAATTTAACAAGTAATTGAAATAATGTAGATGATCCTTGTTCAATGAGATATACCGTAAGATAAATGTTAAACTAAATAAAAGGAAATCTAACAAAAGGAAAAGGAATGTATGATTCACATATTACGAGCCTTCCTAGAACTTAAGCTAAAGATTGAAACATGATTGTAATAAATGTGTAATCCTAAAATTATCGTGTTGTGGGAAGACCTTATCTATAGGTTATATTGTGGTAGAATCATTATGTTGTACCTGGTAACAAAAAAAGTGGCCTTGATGTGCATCACATGGTTTCATGTTATCCATGTGGATTAATGTTTGTGCGTGCAAACATATCATGTGTTGTGTGATGTCCTTAGCAATCTCCTGTAGAGTCATGTGAACTACAATGTAAGTAAAAAAAATTATTCCGATATTTTTAACTGTTGTAATTGTGTGTATAAAGTGTAGGCGTTACAAATTCCATGTTAATATGTTTATATTAAGGAGATATGCATAAATAAAGATACTAGAATTCAAAAATACTAGGCTTTATTTAACAAAAAACATTTCACTTCATAAAAACTACTAGTTATTCAGAATGTGAAACTTATATGGTTCCAACCATAAATAAAAGTTAATCACTATGCATGTGGTATTATGTACCACTATCCTCAATATAATTAGAAAAACATAATTGAAATTATTTTTTGATATAATGGTACTTAGTATTGTTAGTATTTTTTCTCTAAGATATAATGAGTGCACTGTGTGGAATGATTGTGTGTATCAATGAGATAAATAGTAGGCCTTTTGTATAGTTATTGAATTAATTAGGTATCATTTTTTTGATTTTATATATATATATATATATATATATAGTCAAAATTAAAATAAAGCTAAGTGTTCACCCTTTACTATAACTTAATTTTGTGAATCTCTCAAAATATGTAATATGAAAACTAGAAAAAATGAGATGTATTTTTTTAAGGAAAAATGTTCGATATTATATACTCGAGCCTTAGATTGAGAGATGTTAACATTTATATAATGTAAAGGATATGCAAATGCCCAATTTGGAAATTAATCTACATCAACATTGCAGAAAGAAGAGCATTCACGGCTTGAAGTTAAAATTTTATTTTCCCTTCATATCCTACTTACTCCCAAAGTACTCAGACATATCATGCAATTATCAAAAAATTGAGCTTCAATATTCTTGGTCGAGATTTGGTAATTTACTATTTGTATTTTAACCTTCTTGTGTCAGAAATGGACGTCGGCTATTAAAACTACCATACGTGCATCAAAAATCTAGCAGACGTTGGTGAGCCATGTCATCGTCCTCCGCGCCGAATCGAATGCAAGCACGCGGATTGTGATTCCGCAGGATGAATTGTGGCCATCAATCATGAGCATAGGCTTTGAGTCATTGATCGGGCAGGTTAGGATTGCCAGCACATTGTTTGTTTCATTCCACACGTAAAACACGTATTTTTTATTTCCTAACACGAGTGAAATTGATTTTATCGCCCCTGCAAGATATGGTGCCATGTGGGTAGATTTCTTGTTGCAGAGAATGGACAATACTGAGTGGGATTTGTGAAGATATGAATGGCCAAGTACATTGTAGAAAATAAAAAATAGTTGAAAATATGTTGCAGTAAGTACCTACACACTAGCAATGTATATTGGGATCGCTATGATTATTGGAGTGCATATGGAGAGTGAGCTCCCGTCATTTTGAATAATATTTGTTAGTGTAGAATCACAACACCCCCGAATGGCCTGATTATGAAGTGGGGAATTCAGTGTGATTACACAACATGGGACCATCTCTCAAGTTGTGGGACTTGTAAAAATTGAGATGGACCTATGAAGAAAGTCGGTTCTTGCTTCCTAATCTACCTGCCACAAGCTACTCCAGTGCAGGCAGAACTTATTCTATCCTAATCTAACCATTCTAAGGGGACAAGGAGAGAGAGAGAGGGTGAAAGAGCCTACACTAAGTGGTGATATAGCAGAAAAGGAAGTTGTTGAATAACAGATCCGACTGCCTGAAGTGAAGAGAGGTGAGTAGCAGAAAGGGTGGACAGAACGCACCACAGGCCAGAGATAGATTTCACACATAACACCACTTCAAAACCCATTAAGCACAGCTCCCAGAACCTACAACAAACATCATAGTATGCACCGTATACCCTGCAATGATGAGAGGTAAGAAGAGATAACAAAATAAGCCAAGGATGTACAGATGCATCATGAAACAAATTTTATTGCTCCAAAATTTTACATGGTACATCATCATTGGGCAAGAGGTAAGAAAATTCCATTACAGAGCCATGGAAGGAGGCTTAGACTCTACATTCTATCCTAAGGAAGAAAGAGAGAGGGGGGAAGAGGAGAAACAACAACCAACTGTTTGAATATGCCTCTTCATTACAATATATAGGAAGAATGAGAGAGAGGTGAAAAAAAATTGAGTCCTACTTGAACCCTCTTGGCAACGCATTGAAGCCTGACTGAAAGCTCAACCATCGTCCCTTAATGGCCACTGCAGATCCACCCACAATCTGTCGATTCTGGTTCCTTGGCTGATCAAATCAAATCCAATCTAGTAGTTGAAGAAATCAGATTCTATATTAATGGTCTGGAAGACTTTTACCCATTTTTCACCCACCAAAGCCTGCTAAAGATAATATTTTATGCTTTTATGGCATGGAGGGTGTCGAGATGTTTCCAAATTTTTTTCTCTAGCCAAAATCTGAGTCTCTAGTCAAAATATATGGTTGTTTTAAGATTAGGGACACGGGGGCGCAATATTTAAAGAGTATGTCCATACAGGGTCCACGTGGTAGCCTCGCGCATCTTGGATATTTGGCCCCTTCCTTATGCTCTTGAAATCACATCAGACTGAAACGTGGTAGATTTCACAGGCTCCTTGGGCTCCTTTGTATTTTTCTTGAGTCCTTCATGTTTGGCGGGGCCATCAGTCTGACGCTGGACACATGGAGGCTTTGCACTCATTTGAAAACTGACCCTAGATTTTATCTTTGAATTTGTGCGGTTGAGACACGTGGAGACCTTCGCTTGCTTTTGAAATTTTCAACGGTCGATTATACCTCTTCAGACTCTAGGACACATGGCGGGTTGGCTCTCATTTAGAAACTTACACCAAATTTTACTTTAGAAGTAGTGTCGTTAAGACACGTGGCGCCTTCCACCGGCCTACCTCTACTTTGACTATTCAACCCCCGACTTTGTCCCATTTTTTGGACCTGAGACACATGGTGAGCCCGCACTCGTTTGGGGATTGCCTCTAGACTTTCTTTTTGAAATCACACCAATGAGACACATGGAGGCTTCCACTGGTTTTGTATACTTAGTTGTTGTGGGCCCACTCTCCTTTTTTGGTCCTTGGACACGTCGAAACCTCACGCTCATTTGAGTCTCTGCTCAGGATTTTACCTCTGAAGGAGCGTTGTTAAGACATGTGGCACCTTGTGGCACCTTCCTCATGCACTCAGATTATACTTAACTAATTCAAGCCCGCTTTTGAATTTGACCTCTGTTGACCATTGGCCACGTGCAAGGCTAGCGCAAGTTTGAGTCTCTTCTTTGGGATCCCATCTTGAAATTTCGTCGAGCTGACAATTGGCACCTTCTGCGTAGTCGAAGACTCTTCAACGACTGGTGTAACTTTTTGGGTTCTGGACACGCAGAGGCTTGGCACTTGTTTGGGTCTTCGGCTTGGGATTTAATCTTTGGAGGTGTGTTGTTTTGACACTTGGAAACTTTCATTGTCTCCTCCATACTTAGCCAATTTTGGGGCCCATTCTGAATCATTTGCATATCTCAAAGACTTTGAGCCTTCCTCCATTTTCTTTCCTATCGAGCTATAGGTTCTTTGACATTGGTTTCTCCTTCCCCGACCCTAATACTCCATTATAGAGTCTTCCTCTTACTTTTCTATTAGATTTGAAGCATGGGCTCATATGACGGAACTATCCCTTGAATTTCTTTCTGCACAGGGTCATGGGTGATCCAATTTTTCTGGGAGGCAAAAATTGAGATAAAAATTTGGTGACTCACGGGACATCTTTCTGCTAGATGAAGAGATCAGTGGCCTTATTGCATCCATTGGGCATAGAGTCGTCAATGATAGCCTGATACTGATCATGTCTCTGATCCGTGAGCCCGACCGTTTGCACTTGGTGTCCCTGAACCTGCCTTGGAAATGGACTACCTCGAAAGTATTTTTAGTTGCTCTGTATTTGTTTTTTTTTGGAACTAGAAATTGTTATAGATAGTTATGGGTCTTTCTGTCATGAATATTGAAGGGCCTGGCCTTGGTAGCTCTACAGCAATATGAACAAAACTTATGTACAAATACAAAATCATACATGCCTCAAATGGGACATGCAGAGTGTGCACAAGCACTTGTTCTACTGAAAACAGAGTCTACTCCTACTCGTAAACTAACAAGAGAGAAAGAGGCTAAACAAATCCTACTATAGGCAGGGAGAACTAGCTTCCCTTTCTCAAAAAGGGAAGCCATGCAAATGATTTGACATTGAATATGGCTGCATGTATGAGTGAAAAATAGACTATTAGCCGGTCCTCCACCCAAATCATCAAGGTATCAACATCAACCAAAAATACCTCCTCAAGTTTATTGGCATTGAACTCTTAGAGGTTTTGATGATGACCCTTGGTACTTTGATACTCATCCTCATGCCCTGAAGCAGGCATGACTAGTTTTGGCTTCTCCCTTGGATCCAATGAAGCCAAGTACTTGATTGGGAACGGTCTGATCCTTTGAATGTGCCCTTTGGTCTGAAATTAAACTCCAAAAATGGAGTCTTTTGTGGACCTTCATGGATGGATGGTATGAGAGGGATGATGAAATCGTCTTGCCTTTTCTCTTCATTCTCTTGTGAAGAATATGGAAGAATCGTATCTTCCAACCTTAGTCCCAGATATCTATTATAAAGTGTAGGCTATTGTACTTGAATGCCATCCTTCATGGCAGTAGGCTCATATACTTGGAAGGTGGATCATGGAGGAGTAAATTATGTAATATCAATGGGATCCTCTCCATCAAATCAATCCTCCAAGTCAAACTGATAATCTATCTCCTTGTTGTCCTGTTGCATGTGGTCTACCTCCTCCATGGTGTCCTCCTAATCTGCAACTTGACCACCATGGTCCCCCTCATCTTTAATCATGAAGTTTGAAATCTCAAAATTTTCTTCAACATTAGAGTTTGAAGGGGATGAAGTGGGAGGAAAAACTTAAGGTTCTTCTGTAGCATGTTCCACATTTGGAGCCTCTGAAACAGAATGGTCCTCCTCCTTTGCTACAAACTCAGCCTCAACCACCACTGGATCTTCAAATATGACCTCCTCTATTGTCTTGACCATCAAGGGGATCTTTGTAAATCCAAATTTGGTAGCCCAACTCTTCAAATTTTTTGTCATCTCTTTTCTGTTGGGTTCCTCCTCTTGTTGTTCTCCTTGACTTGATTCTTGAGTCTCTTCCCCATATGGAATTGGGAAAGCAAGAGGAGTGGCAGGTTGGGGTTCAAACAAATTTTAAATTGTTTGTGGTGGGGAGGGAGGTGAAACATCTTGTTTGTTTGGATGGAAATACTACTTGGAAGGAAAAAGGGTAGAAGACTCAATATGTGGTGGAAGACTAGGAGATTGGGAAACGAAGTCAACACTTGGGGTAGTAAGTGATGGGCTTGGAAATTATAGCTTGGGTTGAGATGGTGTTGCTTGAGAAAAAGAAAAAGAAAATCTATGAGATGGTGGACTTACCCCATTGACAAGGTTGTCCTGTATTCAACTCATAAGCGTCAATCTACTTAGTCCATTGTGCAAGTTGAGGAAGCATTTCAACCATGAAGTCAATCTTCTCCTCAGGGTTGTAATGTTTTGGAAAAGGGCCTCCCCATGGACAAGGTGTCCTAAAACCAATCATGAATGCCTTCATTTATGTTGTACCCATGGATTACACCATGCTAGCCTCCATTCTTTGAATATTCTCCAACAAACCAACATTCTCCACATAGCTGTCACCATTGTATACGTCCGCTTGTTCTTGATAAGCTCCTTGGCCTAATTGGTTTTGATCCTACTCACATGGGTAAGCATAATGGTTCTAGATCTGATCATAATGCTGATATGGAGGAGTTGGGAAATTCATCGGAGGTGGATTGCACTGCTGTAGGTGTTAATTCCATTAAGGGAATGAATTCATGATTGCAAAACTTCATGAAATGGAAGAAAAATGGGAGATATGGAATGAAAAGTGAATGAAGATGGGTGGAAATGGATAGAATAGGTCTACAACTTCAAATATGGGGTTGTTAACCAGATGGAGTCACTAGATGTGCTTGTATATGCCTCAAAAGGCTGAACCTTAACATGAACACACCAACCTGTTAAGATGAAGTGGTAAGGTGCTTCAGACCTGTCCCACTAGGCGTGCCAAAATTGTTAGTGTGGTCGCATCATGGATTAATATTTGTTGTTGATAATGAGACACCTTTGGAAAGATGGAAAATCTAAACTCAGTGTCCCACTGGGCATGCCAAAAGTTTTAGTGCAAAATCACAACACCCCCAAATGGTTTGATTATGAAGTGGGGCATTCGGTGTGATTGCACAACATGGGACCATCTCTCAAGCTTTGGGACTTGCAAAACTTGAGATGGACCTCTAGAGAAAGTTAGTTCATGCTTCGTAATCTACCTGCCACAAGCTACAACAGTGCAGGTAGAACCTATTCTATCCTAATCTAACCATTCCAAGGGGACATACTAAGAGAGAGAGGATAAAAGAGCCTACACTAAGCGGTGATACACCAGAAAAGGAAGTGGTTGAATCATAGATCCAACTTCCTGAAGTGGAGAGAGGTGAATAGAGGAGAGGGTGGATAGAACGCACCATGGACCAGAGATAGATTTCACACATAACACCACTTCAAAACCCATTAAACACAACTCCTAGAACCTGTAACAAACATCAGAGTCTACACAGTATACCCTGTAACGATGAGAGGTAAGAAGAGATAGCAAAATAAGCCAAGGATGGATAGATGCATCATGAAACAAATTTTATTGCTCTAAACTGTTACACAGTACATCATTAGTGGGAAAGAGGAAAAAAAATGCCATTATGGAGCCATGGGAGGAGGCTTAGACTCCGCATTCTACCCTAAGGAAGAAAGAGAGAGGGGGGTAGAGGAGAAACAATGACCAACCATTTGAATATGCCCCTTCATTATAATATATAAGAAGAATGAGAGAGAGGAGGAAAAATTTTGAATCCTGCTTCAACCCTCTTTGCGACATATTGAATCCTACTCTGAAAGCTCAACCACCGTCCCTTAATTCCCGCTACGGATCCACCCATAATCTGTTGATTCTTGTTCCCCGATGGATCAAATCAAATCCAATCTGGTAGTTAAAGAAATCAAATTCTGTATCAATGGCCTGGAAGATGATTTCCCATTTTTCACCCACCAAAGCCTACTAAATATAATAGTTTATGCTTCCATGGCATAGAGGGTGTCGAGACATTTCCAAATAGTCTTCTCCCGCCCAAATCTAAGTCTCCAGTCAAAAGATATGGTTGTGTGAAGATTAGGGATGCGAGATCGCAATATTTAAAGAGTTTATCCATATAGTGTCTGGTTTTGCTCAAAATAGGCTTGCCCTATATGTGCCTTTGAAAATTTATCTAATTTACGGCCTCTGTCATTTTCTACTTCCCCGTGTTGTGCTTGGTCAGTCTTTGTTTCCATTTTTATTCATCTACTGGATCAAAGATCATGTATGGGTCCATATTTGTCTACTCATTTCTTTGTTCCTTTGGGAAGGTTTGTATTTTGAGTCTCTTGTGCTCTGTTCCTTCAAGAACTCGTGTTTTCCTGTTTTCTCCTATTTCCACTTAATCAAGATTTGTTTATCCTTGACTATTTTTTCCCTAGATACTTGAAGAAAAATGAATGGATGTGTCCCTGAGGAGCATATTTGAGCCTTGTAACATTTCTAAACTCTCTATCCTTTGAGAAAATTTCATTTTTAGGCTCAAACGGTCATTTTTCTGTATTTTATGTTTTGATGGGCATTTCTCTTGGTCAAATTTACATCCTTGCATCACAAGGGAAGTGTGCCATCCTTTGGTTGGATGTGGCTCGGCTAAATAATTAAAAATTTCTATGAAAAGGCTCAACTTTAAAATTGTGTATCACGTGGAGGAACAACGCTTGTTTGAAGATTTACTTTTTGGTTTGGCCTTTGGAGTAGCATCGGGAGGACATGTGGAGGTTTGGCAAGATAGAGACACGTGGAGGCTTCCGTTGGGTCTTCCATACTTAGTCTTTTTTCAAAAAAAAATTTGGGAAGTCTGGGACACGTGGAGGAACCACGTGAAGATCTACTTTTGGGTTTTGCCTTGGATAGCGCTTGGGGACTGGACTTAGACCTTGGATACAGTTCCATTTAGAAGAAGTCTTAAACTTGGGCACCATTTCGAAATAGCACTAAGAGGACACTTGGAGGCCTTCACTCACTTTACATTTTGCTTGGAATTTTCAACAGCCAAAGGAGACTGCCTCGGATATTGATACATGGCACCTTCCGCTGAGTTTCAAGCCTTCAAACAAATTTTTCCAGGCCAGGACACGTGGCGAGCCCACGCTCATTCAAGGTCTCAAATTTTGGGGACCATCTCAAGGTGCGCCATTGCAACATGTGACAATTTGAAAAGTCAAAAGGGAAGGGGAAGCAGACCATCGGGGGCAACTTAATATTTTTTCCTCTTTGTCTCAAAAGGGTTAAAATATCAAAAATGGCCCACAAGCCCGACAAAAGAAAAAGTCAAAGTTTGTTTCAAGTCAAAGGGGCGGGGAAGGTGGACCGTCGGGGGAAACTTGGAAATTTTACCCCTAGGGTATCCAAATGATTAAAATTATCAAAATGACCTGCGGGCCCGATGGAAAAGGTCAAAGCTTGCTCCAGTCAACATGTGAAGGTGCGGAATTTCGGAGGAAAAGTGAGAAATTTTCCCTTTGAGGGAAAAGGAGTTAAAGGTATAAAAAGGAGCGCAAGGTTCCGTTGGGACCCACATTGAGACACTGTGAAGCAGAAGGGTGGAGCTGCAGGGGAAACTTGCAAAATTTTCCTTTTTCCAAAAGAGGGTCAAATGATCAGAATTTTTCCACATTTCCTTTGGGACCCACCTTAGGACACGTGTCAGGCCCATTTTTCAGAAGCAGAGGTGCGGAGCAAAATGTAAAATTTTTACATTTTTTCAAAGGGTCATAAAAAGTCAAAAGGAAGCCCCCGATCCCGTTTTTGAATCTTACATGTGGAGGGCCCAAATTCAAAGAAAAGATCAACGAAAACTATGTGCCTAAATATGAATTTCCCCCCATTTTTACTGTAAAACTCCTGGAAGTGCGAGTCTTCATGATTTCTTGTTATTTTCTACACGCCAAACAGAGAGGTGAGTTAATTTTGATATCTAGAGTTTGGTGGGAGAGATCTGGAGACGTCTTTTGCCATTAAAATGGTCTGACTATCGGGCTCGATCTGATTTTCCTTTTTTCTTCTCCCGAGCATGCAAGGAGCCAGATTTGATAGATTAGGGGTGAAAGTGGTTAGTGAATTGAAGAAAGAGTAATCTACCAGAGAAGGAGTTGAATGTGGGAGATATTCAATGAGATTTTCCCTTGAGCACCTGATGAATTTTTGTAGATCTGATTCTTGGAATCACGATCATGATCATGACAAGCATTGGTAACACTCAATGTCTATTTTTTGTGGGGAAAAGGGGTCTCTTGTAAATGATATAAATGGCACAAATTTGTCGTGCAAAGGGTTGGGAGTTTTTTGGAGAAGTCAAGGACAAATTTTTCTAGCAAAAAAATCTTGACATAGCCCATCCTTTTTTGAGAAGCCATCTAAGAAGCCTGTATATCTCTCTTTGTGTCAAATTTAATCGTGTCAAGGTGGTTGCAAGTGTACAGCCATTTACAAGCTTTGAGATTGTTCTGGAAACTTTCCCTTGCTGATAAATTTGATCAAACTTGAGTTATTATGTGTTAATCTTGAGTAAAGTGTATTTATTTCATCTCTGAATGCATGTGAATAGTTTTTCTTGATTTTGTTGCAATCTTGTACCTAAATATGGTCCAATCACATGGGTCTCAATCCTTGTGATAGTTTAGTGGCATATGCAATCTCATTTCTCAGAAGAGCCTTCATCTAGGAGTGAGATAAACGGTTTAAAATCACTTTTCTTTCATTTTGTTGATAGAGATTATCTGTAAGCCTCTGGGTGTACCTCAGGCGTGGTTTGGTTTGAATCTTGGTATACTTTATTGGGTTCTCTGACTCGAGCCTTCGTGATAGAATCCCATAGTTTGTATGAAAGAGTGCTAATCTGGGCCTCCATTGAAGCACATATTCTAGTTGAAGAAACATTGTAACTTTTGTGATATTTTGTTGTTTGAATCTTTCCATTTTGCATAAGCTCTCAAGGATCTGGTGAGTCAAGTGCATCTTGTCTCCCCTCCCACCAAAAATTTTATTTGAAACAACTAATCCTACCCATACTACCCCTGTTTTTCTCTGTATACCCACACAAGACCAAAATCCATTTGCTAAAGTATGCAGAACAGATCAGGATTCCAAATGTCTTTAGTAACCTTAGCCTTGTGTTGAAAATATCTCCATAATCTGGAAGTGACAACTCGTGAGAGTCAAATTTGGTGTGTTGATCATATTTTCCCCAAGGTCTTCTCTATAAAATTTACGCAAAAGAAAGGTATATGTATCTCCTTTGAGATAACAGAGGTTACAAAATAGGTTCTCTTACCTTGGTTGAAAGGCACAACCTAAAATAGTTAGGATAAGATCAAATCCTTTTAAGGTGTTATCCATCTCTCCACAAATCCAAGTAACAAAGGGACAATTAGATTCCTCCCCAGCTACAAAACGACATATATTTATGATCTAGCTGCCTCTAAGCTCCCTATTGAATTTGTGTTGCTACTTGGCTTGAAAAGGAGAAAAAAATTGGATACCAACACCAGTGGCGCCGTTGTCGGGGACTATTTTGAATTGTTGGGAACTAATTTGCATCGTTGAGACTAATTTTTTGATCCACTTCCAGTTCATATCTATTTGACCCTTGTCAGTACATCTCACACTCAGACCCTAGTAAACATTTCTTGTATGCTCTAAAGTGCCAGAAATCTCTTTTAAATATTATCCTGTATTTGACCCTGTATGAAGTTTCAAGTTACAGGTGATGTATGTAACTTTTCCAGTCTCACAAGTCTTGCAATAGCTATTCATTGATAAATTTTCGTAAAGGAAGGTTAGAGCTTTCATTTCCAGTTTATAAGTGTTGACAGACATTTGACAGAGCATATTTTAGTGCATTTGCACAACTAAGGTGGAAATCCTTAGTGGTGACTCCCTGTTGTTTTGATTTTGATAAGGACCAGTGTCTTAAACCTCTGTCAAAGTGTAGATTTGTTACTAATATTTGCAAAGCTGGAAGGAAGAAGATCTTTCTTTACTAGGGGTCCTGCTAGGACATTATTTCTAGAGCTAGGAAAAGCAAAATCAGAAGGAAGGAAAGTTTGGAGAGTTGTGGGAAAACAGCAAGCAAGAAGAGGGATCTCCATTGATGAAAGTGAATGGCCTATCATTGAAGATTGTCATTCAAGTCACTTCTGAATCAGGTAGCCTCTTTATGGAATTGAATTCTCCAACTGGAGAGGGGCCTTCATTTGATTTTGAAAGGTTTTCTTCCCATTCTGCCCCTATTTTTTCAAAAGTTAATAGGGATTTTCAAGGGAGCTAGGTCTGTGGAGGGTATCTTCATTTTCAAAATTATACTCTCTTGTGTTCCAAGAGACCCTCTGCCCCTTATCAATTTTTCACCTCTCCAAGATCACCTGCTTGAATCAATATGGCTCAGCCCCCACCCAAACCTCCATTTGTTGTAAACACCTTTGGACCTATAAATTTTGTGGGAATGGCTAGTTATCCAAATGCAGTACCTCAAGATGTAAGGAACATATTACAAAAGTTCCAGGGAAACAATGTTATAACTAGTGATCATCATCTAAAGCTTTTTCTCAATATGATGGAAGACTTTGAGATTGAACATGAAGAAGTGTACATCAAATTGTTTGTTCACACTTTAGAAGAGGATGCAAGGGATTGGTATAAAGTGTTTCCAAATAACTCTATTGATTCTTGGGCTGAAATGAGAAATGCATTCAGATTACAATATGGTGACACGACTGACCCTAGGTTTCTTCTATCAAAGTTTGAAAACATCAAGAAGAATCCCAATGAGTTAGTACATGATTTCAACACAAGGTTCAATGAGACATTGAGAAGATTACCTCTTAGGATAAGGCCATGTGATGAGTCATGTTTGATCAAATATACTGATGCATTTGATAAAAAGGTTGCATATTAATTAAGAGACAAGAACCCTACAAATTTGAGGCATGCCTTCACCATGGCTCTGTAAATAGAGAACAACATCAAGGCAATTGGAAAACCTCCAGAGAGGGATGCTATGAAACTGATTAACCAAGAGAAACCTCAGGCTAGTAAGGCTACTGATTTGGAAGAGGTTGTGAAAACTTTGGTAGGGGTTATCAAGGAGATCTCCTATAAATTGGTCCAAGATGAGAAAGGATTTGGGAAGATTTCACAAGGACAACACAAGAAACAAATCCAAGATAGATTTACAAATCATCATAGATCTAATGACATAGGAAAAGACCTGTTGGATTTGGAAATAGGAAACCCTAGGGTAAAGAGAATAGAATGGTGCCTAATCCTTTGGCTGTTAGAGTTATTGTTGTGGAAGAAACAGAGATCATTGATTGGTGTGACAAATGTTTCATGCCCCATGCTCCTTGTGAATAAGGTCAGCAAGAGGAAGAAGAAGTTGATGATGACAATGATGATAATGTCTACATGATAGGATGCTCCATCAGCTCATAACAAGGGGCAACCTCAACTAAGGTGATAAGTGCTAGAACTATATCCACTTTTTTGGACTGCATTCATAGGGTACCTATTCTTCCTCTCTCTCCTACTTTAGAATTAGATAATGCATAGGCGTTTAAAATGCCCAATAATGATTTTGAATATTTAAGTGCTTTAATGATAAAGAAGTATCATGGAGGAATCCCATCTGAGGAAGATAGGCAGTTGTTGATGAATTCTGTTGCTACTCAAGAAAAGGAGCATAACATAAGAAGTAGGGTTGTTAAAGGTACAGGTCCTCAAGCCAAGTCAAAATCTCCCTTAATTTAAAACATTCCTAAAGAGTCTCCTAAGAAAGATGCACCTGCCAAAGGCCCTGCATTTCCTAGCAAAAAATCATACCCCTCCTTATGCACAAGCTATCAAAAATCTTGTGCCACCTAATAAGTGTATTAGCCTTTCTTCCAATGTTGCGTTGCCCAAAAATGTCCCATATGACATTTCCCAAGTTTTAAGTCAAATCAAATTCTTTGTTCCAATTGTTGAGTTTCTTAGGATTCTTGAGCATAAAAGGAAAGCATTTGAATACTTGGGGTTGAATGAAGTAAAGATTGCCCTAGGAAGAAATGTGAACATTGTGGAGAATCCTCTAGTCATTGAAGAGTCTGAGACACCATCAGCATCAGAAGAGCTCATTAAACCACCTAAGGTTTATCTGGGGACATCCTTGGTAGACTCTCAACTGAATGTGGATCCATTCTTCACCACTCTGATCATCAAGGATAGGTTGCTCCATAATTATATGTTTTACTCAGGGGCATCATGAAATGTCATACCTCTGGAAGTCATGAATAAGATGAATATTAAAGTAACAATAGCATATGGGAAGTGCACTTCCATGGATTCTAGAGAAGTTCCAGTAGTGGGATGCGTGAAGGGTTTGGTGGTGCAGCTTGTGGCCTACCCAGGTAAAAATTTAAAACTTGATGTTGTCATTGTTGATTGCCCAACCAAGTGCGGTATGTTGTTGTCAAGGAAATGGAATGCAAGTGTTGGTGGGAGTGTTCAAATGGACATGTCTTATGCCACCATCCCAGTTGACAGAAGCCTTGTTAGGTTATATGGGGAGAAGAAAATGTTGCACCTTATTGAGGATCCCAATCATGCGTCCTATAAAGTATTGTACACAAATGTTAATGCTGATAACTTTGTGGGATTTGATGAGGGAAAGGAGCACAAGATTGAAGAATTCAAGTGTCTTAGGTAGACAAGCTCTCCTTGGAATCTATTGTTTGTGATGGAGCTTGCTCCAAATTTGGAAATGGTGTTGGTGGTGTTTCACTTTCTCCAATACAGGAGAGGTTTGTTTTCTCCTTCAAGCTTAATTTTGAGTGCACTAACAACATTGCTGAGTACGAGGAACTACTCTTAGGTGTAAGGATTGCTTGGAAGTATGGCGTCAGAGCCATTTTTGTCAATTGAGATTTAGAGTTAGTTGTCAAGCAAGTCAGAAAACTATATGCCACAAAGAATTAGTGAATGAAACAATACAAACATGTAGTTTTGGACTTCATTGAGTTGTTTGACTCCTTTAACATTGTGCATCATGACAAAAAGTTCAATGACTTGGTAGAAAATCTTGCAGTTTTGGGGTCTCTGTTTGACAATTCTATAATGTTCCCTTATTGTGAATATTATGTTGAGGTATTGACAAGACCATCTGTCCCCGACAATATCAAACATTAGCAGGTTTTTGATGATGATGATCAGATCTGGAGATTTCTACAAAACAGAAGAGAGTTTTCCTATCAAAACATTACTTGGGAGCCAATGGTATGTGCAGCAGAAGGAATGGAAACCTTGTTTGGCAAAGGAATTATCCAGCTATAGACCAATACCATTCCTAGAGGGTTGGTTGCCATTGAATCGAGTTTTGATAATGTTGATTGCATTATTAATAAGCATATGGCATCCTCGAGGGATGTTGAGGAACATGATCTTGCCACAAAGGAGAAACCAAGGAAGATTTGGTTAGGCAGCAATCTCAGCAAGGAGGAAAAATATTCATACATCCAATTGTTAAAAAATACCAAGATTGCATGACTTGGACCTATTCAGAGCTCAAAGTATACAGATAGGACTTGTTTCAACATGAGATTCCTTTGGAGCCCAATGTAAAACCATTCAGGTAGAAAAAAAGGAAAATCAATCCACTTCTATCTCTTAAAATGCAAGACGAACTAAAGAAAATAAGAGATGGAGGGATTATCAAGCCCTAAAGGTATTCTTCTTGGGTTGCAAACCTAGTGCCAGTAAGAAAGAAATGGTGACATCAGGTTGTGTGTAGACTTCATGAATCTGAAAAAAGATTCAATGAAGGACAACTATCCTTTACCTAACATGGAACACATGCTACAGTTAGTGAATGGTTCTGAGTTGCTCTCTAATTTAGATTGTTTCTCTGGTTATAACTAGGTCGTGGTAAAAGAATGAGAGAGAATCAAGACGACTTTCACTACTCCTTGGGGAACATATGTGTATGTTAGGTTGCACTTTGGTCTAATGAATGTTGGAGCCACTTTTCAAAGAGCAATGGATGTTACTTTTGCTGGTTACATCAATGAGTTTATTGTTGTTTACCAAGATGATGTAATAGTGTTTTATAGGAAGAGGAGTAACCACTTGCTGCACTTGGAGAAGATGATGATAAGATATAGGGAATATGGCATCTCACTCAATCCAAAGAAATGCCATTTTGGAGTACAGAAGGCAAAGTTTCTAGGTCA
The DNA here is from genome assembly GCA_019776745.2 of Taxus chinensis. NCBI lineage: Eukaryota > Viridiplantae > Streptophyta > Pinopsida > Cupressales > Taxaceae > Taxus > Taxus chinensis. The sequence continues at coordinate 512,004,064 of CM034155.1, forward strand.
CATTGTGTCACAAGAAGGAGTAATGATTGATCCAGAAAGAGTAGAGGCCATCAGTAAGGTCCCAATTCCAAGAACCAAGAAAGGAATTCAATCTCTCTTTTGGGTAGATAACATTGTGAGAAGATTTATATCAAACTTTGTTGAGTTGACCATCCCAATCACTTCCATGCTAAAGAAGGACTGGGTCATCAAATGGGAGCAGGCTTCCATCAAAGCTTTCAATGAAATCAAAGAGGCATTGAAGCATGCCCCTATTTTGGCAGCCCCAGATTATAAGAATTCTTTCCAGCTATTTTCCTTTTCTTCAGAAAACACTATTGCTTTTATCCTGCTGTAGAAGGATAATGAAGGGGCTGAGAGGCAAATTGCATTTTTCAGTAAGGCATTGCAAGGGGTAGAACTAAAATACACCATTATGAAGAAGCAGGCATTTTCCTTGGTAAAAGCAACAAAGGTTTTCAGGACTTATATTCTAAGTTCAAAATTTGTTGCTTATGTTCCCCATACCATGGTAAAGGACATTTTGTCAGAGATGGAAGTCTCAAGCAAAAGATGTAGATGGGCGAACAAGTTGCAAGAATATGATATGGACATCTAAACCATGAAGTTAGTGAGAGGTATGGGGTTAGCTAAGCTTATGGTTGAGAGAAACTTGCAGACTATTGAGGTAAATTAGGTTGAAGAAGAAAGGGCAGGTGTTTTTGAGAAGTTGATGAATTCTAAGTGGTACAAGGATGTTATGTTCTATCACCGACATTTAAACTACCTTGAGCATTTAAGTAAGAACCAGAAAAGAGATCTTAATTTGGCTTCAAATAAATATGTCATTATCGATTTTGGATTGGCATAGAAGAATCTAGAGGGAGTCCTCTTAAGATGTATCACTAAAGATGAAACCCCCAAAATAATTACCGATCTCCATGGAGGATTTTGTGGGGGACACGTTTCTACAAGATTTTTAGCACACAAGATCATAAGGGCTAGTTAATGGTGGCCAACTCTCTTCAAGGATGCAACCTTAGTGGTCAGAAGATGTGATAGTTTCTAGCATTTCTCTAGAATGTTGAAAGCTTCAGGCTCCCTGCCTTTACAACCTGTATCAATTGAAGCCCCCTTCAAGAAATGGGGAATGGAAATCATTGGTGATATTTTAGACCCTTCAAGTGATGGCCATAAGTGGATTCTTGTAGCCATTGACTACTTTACCAAATGGGTGGAAGAAATCCCCACCAAGAAGGCTACACACCAAATTGTCATGGAATTTGTGCCAAACCATATTATTTGCAGGTTTGGAGTACCAGTCAAAATCATAGATGATAATGCCATGACTTTTAGAGCTAAACCTCTGGTGGCAATGTGCAAAGAATATGTGATCAACTTGACATATGCCTTTAATTATAATCTCCAAGGAAATGGACAAGTTGAGTCCAGTAATAAGAACTTGCTGAAAATTATCAGGAGATCCTTAGAACTAAACAAGAGAAAATGGGGTGAACAGTTGAAGTTTGTTGTCTGGGCTGATAGGATCACTATTAAAAGAGCCAGTGGAAAGAGTCCATTTGAGCTGGTGTATAGAACTCAGGCCCTGCTGCCCCTACATATGAAATTATCTTCATATCAGTTCATTCAACAACTGGAAGACCAAGAGATAAGTCCTTATGATGCTCGCATTCAACAGATTGTTGAGCTTGATGAGGAGAGTAGGGCATCTCACCATAGGCATATAAAGTTTATAGAATTTAAGGTGAAGAAACTATTTGACAAGAAGGTCAATCCCAAATTTTTCAATATTGGAGATCTTGTGCTACTATGGGATAATAGGCATGAAGATAAGGGCAAGCATGGAAAATTTGACTCATTATGGATGGGCCCTTACTCCATTGACATTAGAATTGGTGAACACACATTTTTCTTAAAGGATTTGGATGCTGAATTGCTTGAACTACCTATTAATGGTTGACATATGAAGCATTTCTTAGATTGATTCCCCTGAATCAAGTTAAAAACCTCTTGTACAGTGTATAGTTTGTTGTTTATTTCTTGTTTTTGTTTTTTTTCTGGTTCTGGTCCTTAGTGATCTATTTTTGCTGGCTTCTCTGTTCATTTTGAGATGGCTTTGTTTCTATACTCTACAAGCTGACTCTGTAACCTAATGGATATTTTGGCACTTGGTCTACTTTTGTTCTTATGGCACTCGCAGGGAGTTCCCATCCCTGAGTTGAAGCCAATGTTGGTGCTCAAAATAGTCTCACCCCATATGTGCCTTTGAAAATTTATCTGATTCACGGCCTCTGTCATTTTCTTCTTCCCCATGTTGTGCTTGATCAGTATTTGTTGTCATTTTTAATCTACTACTGGGTCAAAGATCATGTATGGATTGATATTTGTCTCCTCATTTCTTTGTTCCTCTGGAAAGGTTGGAAATTTGAGTCTCCCATTCTCTGTTCCTTCAAAAACTCATGTTTTCTCGTTCTCTCTATTTTCCACAGTTGGAATTTTTCATCCTTGTTTTTTCAGCCCTAGATACTTGAAGAAAAATGAACTGATGTGTCCCTGAGGAACGTATTTGAGCCTTGTAACATTTCTAAACTCTCTGTCCTTGAAGAAAATTTCATTCTCAGGCTCAAATGATCATTTTTCTGTATTTTACGGTTTGACAAGTGTTTCTCCTGGTCAAATTTACATCCTTGCATTGACAGGAAATGTGGCCTCCTTTGGTTGTACGTGGCTCGACTGGATATTTAAAGAATTCTATGAAAATCCTCAACTTAAAAATGTGTCCACGTGAAATAACGATGCTCATTTGAAGATCTATTTTTTGGTTTAGCTTAGAAGTAGCTTCGAGAGGACAAGTCGAGGTTTGGCAGGATGGAGACACGTGGAGGCTTCCACTGGGTTTCCCATACTTAGTCCCTTTTCAAAAACATTTTTGGGAAGTCTGGGACACGTGGAGGAATGATACTCATTTGAAGATTTACTTTTTGGTTTGGCCTTGGAGCAACGTTGGGAAGACATGTGGAGGTTTCCGCTGCTTTCCCTAGACTTAGACAATTTTTTATGCAGTTGGATGTAGTTTTTCAGGACAGGGACACGTGGCGAGCCCGCGCTCATTTAGGGTCTTAAACTTGGGCACCATTTTGAAGAAGCACCATGAGGACACTTGGAGGACTTCACTCACTTTGCATTGTTTCTTGGACTTTTCAATGGCCAAAGGATACTGCCTCGGATCTTGACACATGGCGCCTTCCGCTAAGCTTCAAGCCTTCAAACAATTTTTTCTGGGGCAGGACACGTGGCGAGCCCACACTCATTCAAGGTTTCAAATTTTAGGGACTGTCTCAAGGTACGCCATTATGACACTTTCACAGTTTGAAAAGTCCCAAAAGGGTTAAAATATCAAAATGGCCCACAAGCCCGACAAAAGAAAAGGTTAAATTTTGTTTCTGGTCAAAGGGGCAGGAAGGCAGACCATCGGGGGCAACTTGGAAATTTGGTTGCATGCAAATGACTAAAATTATCAAAATGACCTGCGAGCCCGATGGAAAAGGGTCAAAGCTTGCTCCTGTCAACAATGGAGGTTTAGACTTTTAGATGAAAAGTGAGAAATTTTCCCTTTGAGGGAAAAGGAGTTAAAGGCATAAAAGGACCCAGGATTCCAACTTGGACCCACAATAGAAACTTGAAGCGGAAGGGCGGAGCTATGGGGGAAACTTGGAAAATTTTCCTTTTTCCAAAAGAGGGTAAAATAACAAAAAATTTCCATGTTTCTTTTGGGACCCACCTTAGGACACGTGTTAGACCCATTTTTTAGAAGCGGAGGTGAGGAGCAAAATGTGAAATTTTTATATTTTTTCAAAGGGTCGTAAAAATTCAAAAGGAAGCCCCCAAGCATGTTGTTGAATCTTCCACATGGACAACCCACATTCAAATCAAAGTTCAATGGAAACTATGTGTCTAAATCAGATTTTCCCCCTATTTCTACTGTAAAGTTCCTGGAAGTGTGAGTCTTCATGATTTCTTGTTATTTTCTACACGCCAAACAGAGAGGAGAGTTAATTTTGATATCTAGAGTTTGGTGGGAGAGATCTGGAGATGTCTTTCACCATTAAAATGGTTTGACTATCAGGCTCGATCTGGTTTTCCATTTTTCTTCTCCCGAGCACACAAGGAGCTAGATTTGACAGATTAGGGGCGAAAGTGGTTGGCGAATGGAAGGAAGTGTGCTTTTCCAGAAGAAGGAGTTGAATGCGGGAGATATTTGAAGAGATTTTCCCATGAGCACCTGATGACTTCTGAGTCCAGGAATCCTGATCGTGATCATGGAGAGCATTGGTAACACTCAATGTCTAGATTTTGGGGGGAAAAGGGGTCTGTTGTAAAGGTTATAAATGGCACAAATTCATCGTGCAAATGTTTGGGAATTTTTTGGAGAAACCAGGGACTTATTTCTCTTGTAAAAAAATCTTGACTAAGCCCATCCTTTTTGAGAAGTCATCTAAGAAGCCTGTATATCTCTCTTTCTGTAAAATTTAATCATGTTAAGGTGGTTGTAAGTGTACAACCATTGACAAGCTTTGAGATTGTTTTGGAAACTTTCCCTTGCTGATAAATTTGATCAAACTTGAGTTATTATGTATTAATCTTGAGTAAAGTGTATTTATTTCATCTCTAAATGCATGTAAGTAGTTTTTCTTGTTTCTATTGAACTTTTGTACCAAATTATGGTCGAATCACATAGGTCTCAATCCTTATGGTAGTTTAGTGGCATCTGCAATTTCATTTATCAGAAGAGCCTTCATCTAGGAGTGAGATAAACGGTTTAAAATCACTTTTCTTTCATTTTGTTGACAAAGATTATATGTAAGCCTCTAGGTGTACCTATACGTACCAAAAATTGTATGTACTGCACCACCGGAAAGATGTTACACAAGCCCCAATGATGATTAAGATCTCTTCGCAAGGTGTTCAGAATCCAGAAATCTCGGTGAGTATACATTTGTATCCCAAAAATCCTTGTCTAGCCTCTACATTCTTTGTCCTAGCCTTTTCTCTCTTTTTCCTTGTTGTTTTGTCGCTAGTTACAGGACCACCTCCCTGCTAGGGTGGCGGTCCTGTAACCGTCACCCAAGCCAGGGTGGCGGTCCTGTAACCGCCATCCAGACCAGGGTGGCAGCCCTGTAACTATTGCCCTGCACATGGCGGCGGTCCTGTATGCGCTTTCCAGAATGTTCCGACGATCACGTCAAGCATGAAAATTCAATTTTCACCCACGTTTCTCAACCTCTAAAGCTTGTATTTATGTTTTAGCCACCTGAACAGTGATTTATCTTTGTTTAATAGTGGGAGAGCTCAATTTGAACTTTCCTTCTGGTGATTGTAAATGCTATAAATATGTAGCTTGTTTACAAGTAAATGGTCTTGGTTCTTGTTATCCAAAATTCACCCCTCAAGGTAATTTTGATAACATGCATCAAATTCTTTAGTCCCAAGCAATTATATTGATTCAAGGAAAAAGATCATGTTTCTGGGGTCCCCTTGGGTTCTTTCTAACTTTTCTGTCCAAGAAGAAAACCCAGCAAGTTTTAAAATTGTGAAAAAATTGCAAAAACAAGCTCGGGCCAGAAAAAATCATGAAAAATGGCTAAGTCCTAGTCCTCGCAACAGTTGGGACAGTTGGGACAAAAGGGCGCGAACTGGCCGAAAGGCCGAAAGGCGGTCTGCACAGCATTTGGGACATTTGGAACAAAAGGACGCGCGGGACGTGGAAATCTGAACTGGCCGAAAAATGGAAAAAATTGGCTAACTACTGAGAGGGTCGCCTTTGGGACAAGCGGGCCAAAAAGGCACGAACCGGCCGAACCAGGCGAAATGAGTCAAGGCAGCACAAAATAGTTGGGCCGAAGGTACGTGAAGTACGTGAACCGACCGGATCGGCCGAAATGAGAACTTTGAGTCAGGGACGCGCGGGCCAAAAGTACGCGAACCGGGCGAATCGGCCGAATTTGTCCCAGACAGTCCAAAAGCAAATGGGACGCGCGGGACGCGAAAAGCCGAAACAGCCGAAGGCAGAGGAGAAAAGTCAACATTTGACCCGTGGAACTTCAAACGGCCATAACTTTTGACTCCGAGCTCCGATTTTCACAAAATTGGACTTTCTGGAACGAGCACGACGTCCAGTCAGTCAATGTTCATTCCCGTCAAATGACAGAAAAAGCCTGCCAGACCCAAAATAGCTGCCCACACTCAGAAGGCCATAACTTTTGCGTTTCTCAACGAAATCGCACAAAATTGGTACCGTTGGAATTGTGGTTCCGGGCTTGATGCACAGAAATCAAGAAATTCCAGATTTTATGAGAGATTGATAGAGTTTTTTAAGAAAACGTGGCCAAGTTCAGAACAGTGTTTTATTTGGTAGCTGGGAGTGCATTTAAGAGGCATGGTCATCATTCTTTCTCTGCTGTAGCACATGGGACAGTATGGGGAGCCTTTTCCAAGTAATGTATAACCATTCCACTCAATTTAATGCCTCTTATAGGTGGTTGAAGGACAGATTTCGGGATTTCCATTTTCCCTCCTCTTCTCCTTCTCATTTTTTCTATAAATTGGAGTGTTGGGCTCATTATGAGGAGGAGAGTTTTTGGGTAACAAAGCTCTTCCAAAATTTCTTTGTGAAGCCAGTGTGTTGCAGGCCCTTGTAGTGGACTCCTTGCATGGTGATCCAGGCCCTTATCTTGTAATAGACTGAACTGTGCATACCAGGAAGCAATAAAATACAAAGTTTGTGGATGTATCTTCCCCTGCTGTGTTTTCTTGCATTCTTCTTGCCCCTTTTATCTTTCTACAAGAATATTGTGTCTACTATTATGTTCTTGCAGGAATTCACTAACATTGTGTATGCTTGGAATATTGTTGTGAATGCATTTTGCTAGATTATGGTGAACTGTCATCACCTCTTCTAGTGTGCACTTTGCCCCTGTATTTCACACATTTGGAGACTACTCTCCCACCCTCCTTTTCTGGTGTATCACTGCTTTAGTGTAGGATTTCATTTTATGTATTCTCTCTCCCTGGTCCCTTGGAAAGTTAGATTAGGATAGTTAGTTTCCCCCTGCATTAGAGTAGATTGTGGCAGGTAGTTTAGGAGCAAGAACCAGCTTTCTCTGGAGGTCTGTCTCAAGTAGCAAGTCTCACAACTTGGAGATAGTACCCATGTTATCCAATCACACTGGATGCTTAGAGTGATCAAACTAGAAATCTGATCAACATCCAGGGGTGTTGTGATTCGGTGATAACAGTTCTTTGGTCTGGAGTCTTCATTCTTGAGCTTCAGTCTTCAATACTCAGTCCTAGTTTTATTTTATGAATCATTTTATCTTTAGCATGGATTAGAACTCTGAGTATTTAGTTATGCCTCACTGTACACTGATAACGATCCTGCTAGGAATTGTATAGGCCAAGCTCTGTTCTCTTGTGCCATCCCTCTCCTACTTGTACTTCGTTGTATTTCTCTGAAGCTGCTATTATTCATTGTTTGTGTACCTGTTGTTTATCATTTTATTTCATCATTGCTGCAACGACCCTGCTAGGAATCGTATAGGCCAAACTCTGTTCTCTTGCGCCATCCCTCTCCTACTTGTGCTTCGTGGCATTTTTACTTCAAAGTGACTACCGTCCTAGTGCCTTCTCTTGCTGATGTTGCTATACTCCTACTCTTTCTGGATTCACGTGAACACATAAGAATGAAGAGATCACTCTAAGGGGACAAGCTAAAACAAAACTGGATTTGCCTCTGCTCAGTAAAATCCAAGTTTAAATCGTCAAATTTATTATCAAATAGAGTAGCAAATCATTTTATTTCAGTTAAGCTCGCTTTCATTATTTCCATGGAAGCTGTGGGGAATGATAGTTTCTGAGAAACTATGATTTGTTCCTCACTTCTGAGGTAGGATTGAAGGTTTTCAATTCATTTAGTTGGCTGTCTTTTATTTTGATTCACACATTTGCACAGGTGAATAACCACACCAGGTTATCTTACTTGTTTAGTTTTAGTATAAAAGTAGTTTAATTATTGCTTGTAATTATAATGTTTCAATCGTATATTCTGTTTAGATTAGTTTCCCTTTCAACAGAAGTATAAATTGTTATTTTTAGTTTAAGTTAATTTGGAAACTTCATAACTAGATTAAACACTTAAATTCTAGTTAGGAGGATAAACCACTAAGGAATTTATGCTACCCGCTCATAGCCTCTAAATCTCCCCTTTGTCATTTCAGCTACCAGGAGATCATACTACAAGATCTTAGTCACTGATCCTCCCATAGTTAGCTTTAGGAAAATTGCTTGCCGATTCTCATCCTCGCCTATAACTTTTCTATCATAGAAAATTGGCCATAATCCCGGCTATGACTTCATCTAAGTCACCTGCATTTCAAACCACCGGCTGTCTCAGCACGACCTCGGGAGGTCGGGTACGGGGAAGGTCACTTGCCGATTATCATCCTCGCATGTCACTTTTCCATCGTACAAAATTGGTGAACCCAATGTGAAAAAAAGAAAATTGCTGAACCCGACGTGAAACAAACAAAATCAATGAAGCTGACATAAACTTCCTACTTTCTCATCCGGAGTCATATTATTACGTGTTCTTCTAGATTAGTATACTTTTTTCCCGCCTTATTAGCTTTCACAATCACCTTCGCTCCTTCCCATTATTCTGCAGGTATTCATATACCCCCCCAATATGTTGGGATTCGATGCATATGGCAAATCCCTCTTGGGTCTTGAGGTATACTATGCCCAACAAAATAGACAATCATCACCCTCGCTCTCAATATGGGGTGACAACTATTCAACTAATCAGTTGTCAACACAAACTCCAAGAATCAAATATAACTCATCATTTCAAACTGAGGAGTTGGAACAACTCACTCAAACGCAACAAACAGAGCCTTCAGGCTCGAATAATATGACATTCACCGGAGAATCTGGGTCATCTCCTCAAGTACTACTTAGACCACAAATTAGTAGACAGTCAGATTCATACCAAGGTTTAGACGATAAATATTCGATATGTTATGCCAACAACGACCAACGTTCTCAAGGCATGTATCCACCTGTAGGAGGTTTACAACCACAACCCGAGGTCTCTTTTCAGGAAAATACCTCCATACCACGTCATATAGGAAATACTCTCAGAGAAACTTGGCAGGACAGCGATCAGTTCATAGCAGGATATCACATGCCTATACAAAACCATGGTATACAACAAACAACACCATGGCAGAATATCGTGACTTCACCAAATGAAGTCATTTCAACGTTAGTAGAAAAAGTGAGAGGGATAGAACTTGCTCAAGCAAGTCAAAATTCTCAGTTCATGCAAGCAGGAAGTTCCAATCCTCCACGCTATCCTAGCCAAGTATATCTTCGCATAGGAGTAGGAACGTTAGGCATGCCTCCTCAGTATCCACAACAAACGCCAACTAGACCCACCATCTCTAACACTGTTCCTCCCGGGCTAGTACAGAACAATCCCTTCCTGGACAGTACCCCGTCATACTTAAACATGTACTCCAAATCACCACAAGGGGATATGTTCTCCTCTCCCAGCATTTTTTCTCAGACACAGGGGCTTCCTTACGCCCCTACCAACACATACGCTGCACCATATCAACAACCCATCCCAACACCACTCCCTCAACAAGCACCATCAATTGTCGAAACCTATGCGATAGGGACTTATTTAGAATATTTGAAAGAGCCCTTAGACTTCACCATACGAAGCGTCATGCTTCCAAGACCTCTTCCTGATTTACCCAAGTACAAAGGTGAGGGAGATCCAAACGCACATATCAAGCCTTACACCACAACTATTCGAGAACTACTCCCATGGGATGGGGTTGTTGCTAAAATATTTCCAAAACCTTAGAAGGCATCGATCTTGATTGGTATTATAGAATACCTGAGGCTTCCACCCATTCGTTCAAGCAACTCGTTTCAGAGTTCATCAAGGCCTTTGACATGAATAAACTGTTAAGGACAGGAATCAGGGAATTCTTGCACATTAAACAAGAACACGATGAATCTGTCACTCATTTCATCCAGAGATGGCATACAGTTCTCTATTCTTCAGCCAATGTTCCAAATATGGACCAAATGGAACTATGTGATTTATTATTCCTTCATTCTCTCAGCAGAGAAGTGAAGGAAGAAGTCCAGAAGTTCCCACTAAGAACTTACGATGAAGTACTTGAGAGCGCTCTGTGAATAGATCAAGCAGCAATTGATAGTGGTCGTAAGACATATGGAACAAATGGGAAATTAATCACTCCTAATCAAAACACTATGACCTATCCTAATGTCGGGAATACCAATCAAGGACCCAAGATCCTTAATGAAAACCATGGGGTTACAATAGATGGAGTCACTGATCAAGTCAAAGGACCAAATGTTGTGAACACCCCGGCACCCGTTAACAATCAACGCAATAATAACTTCACTCCAGCGATCGATATGGTGGATTCTAATAATCCTCCACAATAGAAAATCCAGCCACAAGGCCTTGCTTGGGGCCCAAATGGATATCAAAACCAAATCCAAAGGCCACAACCTTGAAATTTCAACTATAACAACCAACAGCCCAATCAGAACTTTGGGCCACAACAGGATTCAAACCGATGACCACGGAATTATAATCCCAATCTATATTGTGGTTTCCACAAAATCAGTGGTCATGATACTAGGACTTTCCATGACTACGATAAATTCATGCGATGCTTTCCAGAAGAACAAAAACAACTTTTCATAGATATGTTCTTGGTAGATCCTGTGTCAACAACACCAAATACTTTTGCAGGGGCAGTTTCCCCTCAAAATGCACCTCTCAAGATCTTTAATGATCCTCTCCCAAATCATTATAACAATAACATGTTAGATCCAAATGGAAAAAAAAAAAAGGTATCATAATAAGAAATAACAATCAAGACGCCTCAACTCCTGACAACTCTCAGATTGCTCCTAACCTAGGTTTAAATGGTAATACAAAAATCTTGGGATTAGTTGAGCTAGAGGTTGAGTGTGAAATTGATGAAACAACTCAGACAAATGAGTATGTTTCACAACCCCTACCCAATATTTTCTCCACATGAGATGAAGTTCCTACAAATGCTAAACTGGTAGGATCCTATGATTTAATATCAAATTTAAACAAGACCTTTTCCCACATTTCATTCCTAGATTTGCTAAAAAATTCACCCACGCATTGTTTTGTGTTGCTCAATGAATTAGGTCTTGGTCATCTAATCAACATTACGCCACCACCTGAAACACAAGTGAACCATGTAGACTTTGATATCCACCCTCTGGGGCAGCCAGATAGGGATACCGAGTTTATATTCGACATAAACAAAATGCCAACAGATGCTGAAATTACACGTAAAGGCAATCCGGCCTTGCATTTACAAGTGTGGGTTTACAACAATTACGTTAAACGCGCAATGGTGGACAATGGGGCAGAAGTTAACATAGTCCCTTTCTCTTTCCTTCAAAAACTAGGATATGGAGAAACAAATTGTTCCACGAATCAAAATACACTGAGAGGCTATGATAGCCTTAAGGCCACTTCGATTGGGACTATAATACTACCAGTTAGCTTAGGACCCAAAACAATCGTCACTGAATTTTATATTATAGATCGGGAAACCAACTATAATATGATTCTCGATCGTCCATGGATACATCGCATGAAGGAAATCCCTTCCACGTTATTCCAAGAAGTAAGGTTTTTACACCTAGGAAAGGTCTTCATCGCTAAAGGGGATCCTAAACCCTTTAATATACACTTAGAAAACCTCAAGAAAAAGAAAGGAGTCCATACAGAGCATGAACTTCCCATGAATCAATTAAACAAACCGCCTCCAACAAAAATGTTAGTCCTGGTTACCCTAGACATTCCAAAGGCTGAATTTGTTGACCCAAAAATATACGAGGTGGCAAAGACAAATAAAGATAAGTCAATTTAAGTGGAAATAGTCTCCATTGAAACCACAACAGGAATTATAAAACTCTTGGAGAATGATGAGCCAATCTTTCTCCCATTCGAACCACAGGGAATGGGTAGTATTCTCGGTATAGCACCTCTTCCCTCTGATGACCTAAATCTAGATATAAACATGATAGAATTAACAAACGAAGAAGGGCATTTCAAAATTTAAACGATGCCTATCAAAACCATCTCTAGGCACTACCCTATTCTAAAGTATAGTTTCGAACCATGCATGTCTAAAGCTAAGTTTTCCCTATCCATGGGGCAAGACCTCATCATTAACACAATGCTCACTATGAGAGAGAAGGTCGAGCAGCATAGTCATGCTCACCCACATGCCATCTCTCAAAAACATGACAAAGAGGCATGCGAACACCTCTTTCAGAAAAATATTTTTAATAATGGGACATATACACCTCTGGGCAAGGGTTGTAAGTTCAAACCCAGAATGGTAGGCCCTCGTCAAGAAAATGAAAAATTTGAGGATAATGGTTCTCCGCTGTGTACTTCTAGGGGTGAAGAATTCGATATTCGTCAAATTTCTTCACCTTAGACATCATGACATATAGTTCCACCTGCATTTTCATATGTACATGGTTACAGTTGCATTACATATTCATTTAGATAGGTTCATTTTGTTCACTCATTTCATAAATATTGTAGTCCATGAACTTACTCTTAAGTAATCTATTACAAATTTCTGAAGATATTAGCAAAATTATTCAAATCACATCTCTTCAAACATCATCAAGTATTTTCAAATCTTCTCATCAAGTTCGACAGACAAACATTGACGGAAACCATACCAAGACCTGCATACTTGGCTTCGCTCTTTCTTTCTACTAGGTGAAGTTGTCCTTACCTACAGTCTGTTCTAAAAGATTCTTGGTGTCACATCTATCCCTCTTAAAATCTCTTGGAACGAAAGGATATCCCAAAGTCATAGATCAGAAATGTCAAAATCAAATGAAATAAAAAGTGCCAAACAAACAAAATATTTTTATTTTACACACTTCTTGGCCCCATCAACCTTCGGTGATAAGCCCACATCTCCTACTGGTGATGTGAGGTTGGGAAAGGAAAGAAGTGACCTTACTCGCCTATATCTTGCCTTTGGTGACAAACCCATGCATCTTACTAGTGGCATGAGGCAAGGTGTGGGGGGTCTAGTCACACAAACTAAAAAATCTTGGTATGCTAAAAAACCAAGTCAAATTCTATTAAAAGAAGGCAAATATACAAACATCCAAATTCCAAAGAGATCAAATCCTCAAAACCAGATTTTGTCAACCAGGTTGCCATTTATGAATCTAAGTCTAGATAAACTGAAAAGTAAGTGGCCTTCTAAGCTTGGTAGTAGTTCTAAGTAGGGTGGGTGTGTAGGTCCAAATTTGGTTCTTGTTCTTGTTTTTTTCTGTCTCTCATCATTCCACTCAAATAAAACTCATACAACTTGTGCCCTTCCCAATTCTTGGTGTTGAGCCCTTGTATCTTACTAGTTGCGTGGATTTAGGATTGGGGCAAGTTCATCTCTTTATCGCTATACATTCATCACGTTTTGCCAACATGAGAATAAATCACAGACATTGTCTAAAGAGGCCAAAAGTTCAAAACTACAACATGTTCGTCATCACATATCAGCATTGCAAAAGAAAATAAAATAAAAAAATTCTGTTTAACATTTGTTATCACTTGTCATCCATTGCATACATTCTGAAAAGCATCTGAAATTTGGTGGAATTTCGACACACGGGCATGTCAGGTATAGCCTCTAACTCCCCATTTTGGGACCACCATACTCGGACCCAACGTTTCATGCCTCTTCATGGCTAAAACACTTCTACAAGGTGGCAATATGTACGTACCCAAAATTGTATGTACTGACCACCAGAAAGATGTTACACAAGCCCCAATGATGATTAAGATCTCTTCGCAAGGTGTTCGGAATCCAGAAAGCTCGTTGAGTATACATTTGCATCCCAAAAATCCTTGTCTAGCCTCTACATGCTTTGTCCTAGCCTTTTCTCTCTTTTTCCTTGATGTTTTGTTGCTCGTTACAGGACCGCCTCCCTGCCAGGGTGGTGGTCCTGTAACTGTCACCCAAGCCATGGCGGCAGTCCTATAACCGCCATCCAGGATAGGGCGGCGGTCCTGTAACCGTCACCCTGCATAGGGCGGCGCTAATGTACGCGCTTTCCAGAATGTTCCAACGATCACGTCAAGCGTGAAAATTCAATTTTCACCCACATTTCTCAACCACTAAAGCTTGTATTTATGTTTTAGCCGCCTGAACAGTGATTTATCTTTGTTTAATAGTGGGAGAGTTCAATTTGAACTTGCCTTCTGGTGATTGTAAATGCTATAAATATGTAGCTTGTTTACAAGTAAATGGTCTTGGTTCTTTGGTCTGGAGTCTTCATTCTTGAGCTTCAGTATTCAATACTCAGTCCTAGTTTTATTTTATGAATCATTTTATCTTTAGCATGGATTAGAACTCTGAGTATTTAGTTATGCCTCACTGTACACCGACAACGATCCTGCTAGGAATCGTATAGGCCAAGCTCTGTTCTCTTGTGCCATCCCTCTCCTACTTGTACTTTGTTGTATTTCTCTGAAGCTGCTATTATTCATTATTTGTGTACCTGTTTTTTATCATTTTATTTCATCATTGCTGCAACGACCCTGCTAGGAATCGTATAGGCCAAACTCCGTTCTCTTGCGCCATCCCTCTCCTACTTGTGCTTCGTGCCATTTTTACTTCAAAGTGACTACCGTCCCAGTGCCTTCTCTTGCTGATGCTGCTATACTCCTACTCTTTCTGGATTCACGTGAACACATAAGAATTAAGAGATCAGTCTGAGGGGACAAGCTACAACAAAACTGGATTTGCCTCTGCTCAGTAAAATCCAAGTTTAAATCGTCAAATTTATTATCAAATAGAGTAGCGAATCATTTTATTTCAGTTAAGCTCGCTTTCATTATTGCCATGGAAGCTGTGGGGAATGATAGTTTCTGAGAAACTATGATTTGTTCCTCACTTCTGAGGTAGGATTGAAGGTTTTCAATTAATTTAGTTGGTTGTCTTTTATTTTGATTCACACATTTGCACAGGTGAATAACCACACCAGGTTATCTTACTTGTTTAGTTTTAGTATAAAAGTAGTTTAATTATTGCTTGTAATTATAATGTTTCAATCGTATATTCTGTTTAGATTAGTTTCCCTTTCAACAGAAGTATAAATTGTTATTTTTAGTTTAAGTTAATTCGGAAACTTCATAACTAGATTAAACACTTAAATTCTAGTTAGGAGGATAAACCACTAAGGAATTTATGCTACCCGCTCATAGCCTCTAAATCTCCCCTTTGTCATTTCAGCTACCAGGAGATCATACTACAAGATCTTAGTCACTGATCCTCCCATAGTTAGCTTTAGGAAAATTGCTTGCCGATTCTCATCCTCGCCTGTAGCTTTTCTATCATAGAAAATTGGCCATAATCCTGGCTGTGAATTCATCTAAGTCACCCACATTTCAAACCACCGGCTGTCTTGGCACGACCTCGGGAGGTCGGGTACGGGGAAGGTCACTTATCGATTATCATCCTCGCATGTCACTTTTCCATCGTACAGTACCTAAGGCATGGTATGGTTTGAATCTTGGTGCTTTATTGGGTTCTCTGACTCGAGCCTTCATGATAGAATCCCATAGGTTGTATGAAAGAGTGCTAATTTAGGCCTCCATTGAGGCACATATTCTAGTTGAAGAAGCATTTTAAATATTTTGTGGCATTTTGTTGGTTGAATCTTTCCATTTTGCATAAGATCTCAAGGATCTGGTGAATCAAGTTCATCCTATCTCCCCTCCCACCAAAAATCTATTTAAAAACATCTAATCCTACCCATACTACCCTGGTTTTGCTCTGTATACCCACACAAGACCAAAATCCATTTGCTAAAGTATGTAGAACAGATCAGGATCCCAAATGTCTTTAGTAACCTTAGCCTTGTGTTGAAAATATCTCCATAATCTGGAACTGACAACTCATGAGAGTCAGATTTGGTGTGTTGATCATATTCTCCCCAAGATCTTCTCTATAACATCTATGCAAAAGAAAGGTATTTGTATCTCCTTCAAATAACAGAGGTTACAAAATAGGTTCTCTTACCTTGGTTGAAAGGAACAACCTAAAATAGTTAGGATAAGATCACATCCTTATAAGGTGCTATCCATCTCTCCACAAATCCAAATAACAAAGGGACAGTTAGATTTCCTCTCGGGCTACAAAAAAACATACAATTATGATCTATCTGCCTCTAAGCTCCCCATTGAATCTGTGTTGCAGATTGGATTGAAAAGGAGAACAAATTTGGATACCAACAGGGTCCACGTGGAAGCTGTTGGTGCAAAAAATATTCTCGCCCCATTTTTCCTTTGAAATCCATTGATTTACGGCCTCTGTCACATTCTAATTCCCCATGTTGTGCTTGGTTAGTCTCTGTTGCCATTTTCAATCTGTTCCTAGGTCATAGATCAGTTATGGATCCATAGTTTTCTTCTTGTTTATTTATTCCTCTGAAGGGGTTTGTAATTTCGGTCTCCCATCCTCTGTTCATCTAAAAAACTTGGGCTCTCCCATTCTTTTCATCTTTCACAGTCGAGATATGTTGTCCTTGTCATTTTTACCCTAAATACTTGAAGAAAAATGAATGGATGTAGCTCAAAAGAATGTATTTGGGCCTTGTAGCATTTTTAAATCTTCTGTCCTTAGAGAAAATTTCATGTCCGGGTTCAAATGGTCATTTTTCTGTATTTTACGGTTTGACAGGTGTTTCTCTCGGTCAAATTTACATCCTTGCATTAACAGGAAACGTGGCCTCTTTTGGTTGGACACGTGGCTCAACAGGATACTTAAAAAATTATATGAATAGCCTCAACTTAAAATTTGTCCACATGGAGGAACGACACTCATTTGAAGATTTACTTTTTGGTTTGGCCTTAGAGTAGCGCTGGGAGGACACACGGAGGTTTCCACTGCTTCGCCTTGACTTGGATAAATTTTTATGCAACTAGATACAATTTGGCGGGATAGGGACACGTGGAGAATCCATGCTCATTCAGGGTCTCAAACTTGGGCACCATTTTGAATTTGCGCTATGGAGACACGTGGGGCTTCCGCCGGGACTTTCCATACTTAGTCTTTTTCAAAAGGTTTTGGGAGGTCTGGGACACGTGGAGGAACCACACATGTTTGGAGACTGCCTCGGATCCTGACACATGACGCCTTCCGCTGATTTTTAAGCCTTTAAACAAATTTTTCCGAGCCAGGACACATGGCAAGCCCGAGCTCTTTCAAGGTCTCAAATTTTGGGAACCATCTTAAGATGCGCCATGGTGACGCATGA
Organism: Taxus chinensis; assembly: GCA_019776745.2. NCBI lineage: Eukaryota > Viridiplantae > Streptophyta > Pinopsida > Cupressales > Taxaceae > Taxus > Taxus chinensis. Next base: position 512,021,509 of record CM034155.1, read on the forward strand.
CAGTTTTAAAATTCAAAAGGACAGGGAAGCAAACCATCAGGGGCAACTTAGAATTTTTGCCTCTTATTCTCAAAAGGGTTAAAATATCAAAAATGGCCCGCAAGCCCTACAAAGGATAAGTCAAATTTTGTTTCAAAGTCAATGACGGAGGTGCGGGACTCTCAGGGGAAATTTGGATAATTTTCCTTTTGGGACCCACATTGCAAACTAAAAGCAGAAGGGCGGAGCTGCAGGGAAAACTTGGAAAAAATTTCTTTTTCCAAAAAGGAGGTGAAATAGCAGAATTTGGCCACGGTTCCTTTGGGACGCACCTTAGGACACGCGTCAGGCTCATTTATCAAGAGCGGAGGTGCCAAGTAAAATGGATTTTTTTTTCCATTTTTCCAAAAGGTGATGAAAAGTCAAAGGGAACCCCCGAAGCCCATTTTAAATTGAATCTTCCATGTGGATGACCTAAAGTCAAAGTAGAGATCAACGACAACTGTGTGTCTAAATCTAATTTTCCCCCCATTTTTACTGAAAAGCTCCTAGAAGTGCAACTCTTCATAATTTCTTGGTATTTCCTACACGCCAAATAGAGAGGAGAGTTAATTTTGATATCTAAGTTTGGTGGGGGAGATATGGAGATGCCTTTCTCCATTAAAATGATCTGACTATCGGGCTCGATCTGATTTATGTTTTTTTTATCCCAATCACACAAGGAACCAGATTTGAGAGATTAAGGGTGAAAGCGGTTAGCGAATATAAGGAAGAGTGATTTTCCAGAGGAAGGAGTTGAATGCGGGAGACATTCGAAGAGATTTTTCCCATGAGCACTTGTTGACTTTTTGTAGATCTGATTCTGGGAATCGTGATCGTGATCATGGCAAGAACTGGTGGCACTCAATGTCTAGATTTTTTGGGGGGAAAAAGGGTTTGGTGTAAATGTTATAAAGGGCATAAATCTATTGTACAAATGGTTGGAGTTTTAGAGGTTGGGACTGATTTTCTAAATAGAAAAAGCTTTGATAGAGCCCATCCTTTTTTGTGAGAAGCCATCTTAGGAAGGTCTGTATATCTCTTTTGTATTGAATTTGATAGTGTCAAGGTGGTTGCAAGTGTACAACCATTGAAAAGATTTTGATATTGTTCTAGAAACTTTCCCCTACTGATAAATTTAATCAAACTAGAGTTATTTTGTGTCATTTTAAGCAAAATACGTTTGTTTTATTTCTAAATGTCTACAAATAGTTTTTCTTGTTCCTATTGTAATCTTGTATCAAATATGTCTCAATCACATAGGTCTCAATCCTTGTGACAGTTTAGTGGCATATGTAATTTCATTTCTCAGAAGACCTTTCATCTGGGAGTGAAGTAAACAATTTAAAATCACTTTTCTTTCATTTGTTGACAGATATTGTCTGTAAGCCTCTAGGTCTACCGCAGGCATGATTGGGCTCAGATCTTGATGCTTTGTTGGGTTTTCTACGTCGAGCTTTCGTGTTAGAATCTAATAGATTGTATGAAAAAGTGCTAAGATGGGCCTCCATTGAAGCACATATTTTGGTTAAAGAAACATTTTAGCTGTTATGTGGCATTCTGTTGGTTTAGTCTCCCATTTTGTAAAATCTCTCAAGGATATGGTGAATCAAGTTCATCTTGCCTCACCTCCCACCAAAATCCATTTAAAAACATCCAATCTTACCTCTACTACCCTTGTTTGTCCTATGTGTATACAAATGCATAGTTTCTATTACTAAAACATGCAGAAACAATCAGGTTTCCAAATGTCTTTAGTAACCTTTGCCTTGTTGTGAAAATATCTCCATAATCTAGAAGTGACAACTTATGAGAGTCAGATTTCGGTGTTGATCATATTTTCCCAAGGTTTTCTCTATAAAATTTGTGCAAAAGAAGGATTTACCAGCATTCTTCAATAATAGAGGTTACAAAATAGGTTCTCTTACCTTGGTTGAAAGGCACAACCTAAAATAGTTAGGATAAGATCACATCCTTATAAGGTGCTACCCACTCCTCACAAGGCCTGAGTATTAAAAGGTCAGATAGACTGCTTCCCCAGCTACAAAATGACATATATAATCATCTATCTACCTCTGAGTGTCCTATCAAATCCATGATGTTGCTCATCATTTGGTCGAGATTAAATTTGGGTACCAACACCTTTTTAGGACTTTAAAGGAAGAGGTCTCTCATAAAAACTAAACGAGTCGATCGATCACGTTAAACACTATTCCCTACACACTGAAACATGCTTAGTGATCTTTTTAGGACTTTCCTTTTGGTGAGGGTTTCTGATTTAGGGTTTAGGGTTTAGGGCTCAAGTTTTAGAGTTTAGGGTTTAATGTTTAGTTTTTAAGGCTCAAAGTTCAGATTTTAGGGTTTAGGGTTTAGGGCTCAGGGCTTAGGGTTCATGGTTTAGGGTTTAGATTGTTGGGTTTATGGTTCAGGGTTCAGGGTTAAGGGTTTAGAGTTTTTGGTCAACAAAACATTATTGGTGCTGTTGCCAGGGACTTTAGTTCATACTCAGACCCTGGTGATGTATGCAGCTTTTCCAGTCTCTACATGTTTTTGCACTAGTATTCATTGATAAATCTTGGTAAAGGAAGGTCAAATATTTCATTTCCAGTTCCTAGTGTTGACAGACATTTGACAGATCATATTTTAGTGCATTTGCACAACTAAGGTGAAAATCCTTAGTGGCGACTCCCTATTGAATTGATTTTGATAAGGACCAGTTTCTTACAACTCTGTTAAAGTAAGATTTTTTACTAATATTTGTAAAAATAGAAGGAAGAAGATCTTTCTTCTCTAGGGATCCTATTAGGACACTATTTTCAAAGCTAGGAAAAACCAAGTTAGAAGGAAGAAGATCCTGGAGAGTAGTGGGAGAATATTAGTCAAGAAAAGAGATCCCAATTGGTGAAAGTGACCAGCCTATCATTGAAGATTTCCATTCAATTGCTTCTGAATCAGGTAGTCTCTTTATGGACTTGAATTCTTCATCTTGAGAGGGGCCTTCATCTAAATTTAAAAGGTTTGCTTCTCATTCTACCCCTGTGTTTTCAAGAGTTGATAGGGATTTCCAAGAAACAAGGCCTTTAGAAGGAATCCATTTTGAAATTTATACTCCTGTATTTCAAAGACCCCCTGCCCCTTATCAATTTGTTTCTCCCCTAAGATCACCTCCTCGAATCAATATGGCTCATCTCCCACCCAAACCTCCATTTTTTGTAAACACCTTTGGACCTGTAAATTTTGTGGGAATGGTTGGTTATTCAAATGCAGTACCTTAAGATGTAAGGAATCAACTACCCAAGTTCCATGGAAACAATGCTATAACTAGTGATCAACATTTAAATCATTTTATTAACATGATGGAATACTTTGAGATTGAGTTTAAAGATGTATACATCAAATTTTTTGTCCATACTTTGGAAGAAGATGCCAGGGACTGGTATAAAGCATTACCAGATAACTCTATTGATTCTTGGACTAAGATGAACAATGCATTTAGATTGCAATATGGTGATAGGAATGACCCCAGGTTTCTTCTATTAGAGTTTAAAAACATCTAATAAAAATCCTAATGAGATAGTCCATGATTTCAACACAAGGTTCAATAATACTTTGAGAAGATTTATTGTTAGCTTGAGGCCATGTGATGAATCATGTTTGATCAAATATTTAGATGCATTTGACAAGAAGGAAGCTTACTACTTGAGGGACAACAACCCTACCAATTTGAGGCAGGTCTTAACTATGGCTTTGAAAATTGAAAACAATATCAAGGAAATTGGAAAGCCTCCTAAGAGGGATGGTGTGAAGATGGTCAACCCAGAAAAACCTCAAATAAGTAAGGCTGCTGATCTGGAGGAAGTTGTGAAGACTTTGGCAGGGGCTGTCAAATAAATTTCCTACAAACTAGCCCGAGCTGAGAAGGGGATTGGGCAGAGCTCACAAGGTCAACACAAGCAACAAGGCCAAGAAATATTTACAGATCATCAAAGATATGATGACAGAGGCAAGGGACTTGTTGGATTTGGAATTAGGCAACCCCAAGGCAGGGAAAATAGAATGGTGCCTAATCCTTTAGCTGCCAGAGTTGTTGTTGTCGAAGAAACATAGGTCATTCATTAGTGTGACAAATGTTTCATGCCCCATGTTCCTTGTGAAGAATATCAGTAATAAGAAGAGGAAAATGATGATAATTATGATGATGTCTACATGATGGGTTGCTCCACGAGCTCACAATAAGGGGAAACTTCAACTGAGGTGATAAGTGCTAGAACTGTTGTTGAGTTTTGGGATTGCATCCATCGGGTACCTATTCTTCCTCCCTCTCATAATTTAGAAGTAGATACTGTACAAAATTTTGAATTTCCCAATAATGACTTTGAATATTTAAGGGCTTTAATGATAAAGAATTATGATGGAGGAATCCCATTTAAGGAGGATAGGAAGCTATTGATGAATGTTGTTGTGGCTCAAGAAAAGGAGTACAACACAAGAAGTAGGCTTATTAAAGGGACATGGCCTCAGGCCAAGCCAAAAAATCCCTTACTTTCAAACATTCCTAGAGATGCTCCCAAAAAAGATGCATCTGCCAAAAGTGTTGTTGTCCTAAAAAAAAATCATACCCCTCCTCATGCCCAAGCTGTCAGAATTTTTGTTTCACCTAATGATGGTGTCAACCTCCCTTCCAATGCTACCTTGCCAAAGAATATCCCATATGACATTGCCCAAGTTTTAAGTCAAATCAAAGTCTTTGTTCCAATTGTTGAGTTTCTTAGGATTCCTACGCACAAAAATATAGCATTAGAGTACTTGGGATTAAAAGAAGAGAAGACTTTCCTAGGCAGAAATGTGAACATTGTGGAGGATCCTCCAATCATTGAAGAGTTAGAAACACCACCAGCATTGGATGAACTAGGTGAACCACCTGAGGTATATTTGGGGACATCCTTGGTGGACTCTCAATTAAATGTGGATCCATTGTTTACCACTTTGATCATAAAGGACAGATTGATCCACAACTGTATGTTTGACTCAAAGGCATCATGCAATGTCATGCCTCTGGAAGTCATGAATGAGTTGAATATTAAAGTAACAACAACATATGGAAAGTGCACTACCATGGACTCCATAGAGGTGTGAGTAGTGGGATGCATGAAGGGTTTGGTGGTGTAGCTTGCAACTTACCCAGGTAAAAATTTAAAACTTTATGTGTTCATTGTTGACTGCCCACCCAGCCAAGTGGGGCAGCCTATTGTCAAGAAAATGGGCTGCAAGTGTTGGTGGGAGTGTCCAAATGGATATGTCCTATGCCACCATTCCAATTGAAGGCATCCTTTTCAGGTTGTATGGGGAAAAGAAGATGTTGTACCTTATTGAGGATCCCAACAATGCATCCTATGAAGTATTATACACCAGTATTGATGCTGATGATTTTGTGGGGATTTGTTGATGGGAAAGGATCAAAAGGAATAAAGAATGTAAGTATCTTGATCAAGTGTAGGATCTCCTTTGACTCTATTATTTGATGGAGATTGCTCCAAATTTGGAAATGGTGCTGGTGTTGTTCTGCTTTCTCCAAGCCAGGAAAAGTTTGTTTCTTTCTTTCAAACTCAAATTTGAGTACACTAACAACATTACTGAGTATGAGGCACTGTTTTTAGGTTTAAGAATTGCTTGGAAATATGGTGTCAAAGATATCATTGTCAAAGGAGACTCATAGTTAATTGTAAAACAAGTTAGAAAATTATATGCCACAAAGAATTAGTGAATGAAAAAATACAAGCATGCAGTTTTGAATTTCATTGAAATGTTTGATTCATTCCACATCATGCACCATGATAGGAAGTTCAATGACTTGGTCCAGACAAGACTAGCAATGTTGGGTTCTCAGTCTTGAAAATTGTACAATGTCCCCATATTGTGAATATGATGTTGAGGTGTTGACAAGACCCTCTGTCCCTAACAACATTAAACACTGGCAGGTTTTTGACGATGATGCTCAGATCAGAAGATTTATGCAGAACAAGGGAGAGTTTGCTGATCAATACATTGATTGGGAGCCAATGGTGTGTGCAACAGAGGGAAAGGAAACCTTGTTTGGCAAGGGCATCATTCAAATAAAGACTAATACCATTCTTAAAGGGCTGGTTGCTCTTGAATCAAACTTTATTAATGTTTATTGTATTATTAATAGGCATATGGAAGCCTCGAGGGATGTTGAGGAGCATGATCTTGGTACTAAGGAGAAGCCAAGGAAAATTTGGTTAGGCAGCAATATCAGCAAGGAGGAGAAGCAACCATACATCCAATTGTTGAAAAAATACCAAGATTGCATGGCTTGGACCTATTCTGAATTAAAAGCATACAGAGAGGATATGTTTCAACATGAGATTCCCTTGGATTCTAATGCAAAGTTGTTCAGGTAGAAATAGAGGCCAATCAATCCACTCTTATCTCTAAAAATGTAAGAGGAACTAAAGAAACTGAGAGGAGGGATTATTCAGCCCACAAGGTATTCTTCTTGGGTAGTTAATTTAGTACCAGTTAGAAAGAAGAATGCTTACATCAGGTTATGTGTGGACTTCAGGAATCTGAACAGAGCATCAATGAAGGTTAATTATCCTTTTCCAAATATGGAAAATATGCTGCAATTAGTGAATGGTTTTGAATTGATCTTCACCCTAGATGGTTTCTCTGGTTATAACCAAGTTGTGGTGAAGGAATCAGAAAGGATCAAGACAACCTTTACCACCACTTGGGGAATTTATGTATATGTCAGGATGGCCTTAGGTTTGATGAAAGCTAGAGCTACCTTTCAAAGAGCAATGGTTGTTGCTTTTGCTGGTTACATCAATGAGTTTATTGCAGTCTACCAAGATGATGTGACTGTGTTTTCTAGAAAGGAAAGTGACCACTTGCTGCACTTGGAGAAGATACTGATAAGATGTAGAGAATATGGCATCTCACTCAATCCAAAGAAATGCCATTTTGGAGTGTAGAAGGAAAAATTGCTTGGTCACATTGTGTCATAAGAAGGGGTGATGATTGATCCAGAAAGGGTAGAGGCCATCAAGAAGGTCCCAATTCCAAGAACCAAGAAAGGAATTCAGTCCTTCTTTGGGTAGATAAACTTCATCAAAAGATTCATATCAAAATTTGTTGAGTTGAGCATTCCAATCACTTCCATGCTAAAGAAGGACTAGGTCATTAAGTGGGAGGAGGTTGTCATCAAATATTTCGATGGGATCAAGGAGGCATTGAAGCATGCCCCTGTTTTAGTAGCTCCATACTATAATAAGCCTTTTCAACTATTTTCCTTTTCTTCATAGAACACTATTTCTTCTGTCCTGCTGCAGAAGGATGATGAAGGGGCTGAGAGGCCAATTGCCTTTTTTAGTAAGGCATTATAGGGGGCTGAGCTGAAATACACTATTATGGAGAAGCAGAAATTTTCCTTGCTAAAGGCAACAAAGGTTTTCAGGCCTTACATTCTAAGATCAAACATTGTTGCTTATGTTCACCACACCATGATGAAGGACATCTTAACAGAGATGGGGGTCTCGAGAAAAAGATGTAGCTGGGTGAAAAAGTTGCAAGAATATGACATGAATATCCAAACCATGAAATTGGTGAGAGGTTTGGGCTTGGTTAAGCTTATGGTTGAGAGCAACTTGTAGAATATTGAGGTAAATGAGGTTTAAGAAGAAAGGGTAGGTGTTTTTGAAAAGTTGAGTTCTGAGTGGTACAAGGATGTGATTTTTTTTATCTCAGACACTTATGCTGCCCTGAGTATTTGAGTAAGAACCAGAAAAGATCCCTTAAGTTGGCTTCCCAGAAATATGTCATTTTTGATTTTGGGTTAGCTTGGAAGAACCCTGAGGGAGTTCTCTTAAGGTGCATCACAGAAGATGAATACCCCAAGATAATTATTGAGCTCCATGGAAGAGTTTGTGGGGGGAATTTTGTTGCAAGAAACAAAGCACACAAGATCATGAGGGCTGGTTATTGGTGGCTAAATATTTTCAAGGATACAACCTTGTTGGTTAGAAGATGTAAGAGTTGCTAGCATTTTTCTGGAAGACTGATATCTTTAGGATCCTTACCTTTGTAGCCTGTATCAATTGAAGCCCCATTCAAGAAATGGGGAATGGATTTCATTGGTGAGATTTCAGACCCTTCAAGTGCTGGCCATAAGTGGATTCTTGTAGCCACTGATTACTTTACAAAATGGGTGGAGTTAATCCCCACCAAGAAGGAAACACACCAAATTGTCATGGACTTTGTGCTAAACCATATCATCTGCAGGTTTGGTGTGCCAGTTAAAATTGTAGCTAATAATGCCATGAGTTTCAGAGTTAAAACTCTGGTGGCAATGTGCAAAGATTATGGGATCAACTTGGCATATGCCGCTAATTACAATCCCTTTTAAAAGAGGAAATGGCGTGAATAGTTAATTTTTTTTGTTTGGGCTGATAGAACCACTGTTAAAAGAGCCACTGGAAAGAGTCCATTTGAGTTGGTGTATGGAACTCAGGCCTTGCTCTCCTTACATATTAAATTATCCTCGTATCAGTTCATTCAGCAACTGGAGGATTAAGAGGTTAGTCCTTATGATGCTCACATTAACCATATTTTTGAGCTTGATGAAGAGAGGAGGGCATCCCACCAAAGCCGTGTAAAGTTAAAAGAAACGCTGAAGAATCTATTTAATAAGAAGGTCACTCCTAGAGCCTTCAATATTGGAGATCTTCTGTTGCTATGGGACAATAACCATGAAGATAAGGGAAAGCATGGAAAATTTGAATCATTATGGATGGGCCCTTACTCCATTGATATTAGAATTGGTGAACATACCTTTTTCTTGAAGGAATTGGATGGTGAATTGCTCGAACTACCTGTTAATGGGAGGCATTTGAAGAATTTCTTGGATTGATTCCCCATAATCAAGGTAAAAATATTTTGTACAGTGTATAGTTGGTTGTTTGTTTCTTGTCTTTTGTGTTTTTGCTCATTCTAGTCGTTGGTGACCTGTTTTTGCTGGTTTCTCTATTCGCTTTTAGAGATGGCTTTGTTTCTCTACTCTGCAAACTGACTCCATTGTCCAATGGATATTTTTAGCACTTGGTCTACCTTTTTTCTTGTGGCACTCACAGGGAGTGCCCATCCCTGAGTTGGAGTTGATGATGATGCTCAAAATAGTCTCGCCCCATTTTTCCTTTGAAAATATATCAATTTACAGCCTCTATCACATTCCCCATGTTGTGCCTGGTTAGTCTCTGTTGCCATTTTCTATCTGTTCTTGGGTTGTAGATCACTTGTGGATCTATAGTTAACTCTTTGTTTCTTTGTTCCTCTGGAAAAGTTCTGTAATTTGGGTCTCCCGTTCTCTGTTCATCTAAAAACTCAAGCTCTCCTATTATTTCCATTTTCCACAGTTGGGATTCGTTGTCCTTGTCATTTTTACCCTGAGCAATCCGGCACTATGATAATTCTTCACCGGGAACTCCTCGTGCTATGATTATTTACTAATGCACAGCCTTTAGTTTGGTGGACGTAATCTGGAAACAAAACAACAACATAACACAAGAATACCATTGACTATGATAAGACAGAATGACGAAAAATCTGAAATATCAAAATAAATTATAATATTAACATGAAACTGTTACAATCTCACCCATGAGATTCTTCAACAAGACTATGGGAGAAACTTTACAATTACACCTCTCGATGGCTTCTTCAACACACCTTTAACTGATGGCTTCCTTCGCACACTTCCTACAATATTTCTCACTACTTCTTTCTATGCTAAATGAGGGGGGTAGCCTCTCTATTTATAGAACTTACAGGCTTATCCATCTTATCTCTAAGATAGGATAAGAAATCCACTCTGACGAATCATATTCCATACCTTAACTCTTATCTGTACATGTAAGCTTATCTCTTAAGATAAGATAAACCTTATCATTTTACATGGGTTCCACATTTTTAGAATTTTTACAAATAAAATACACAAAATATTTATGACCTCACTCCTTGTCCTTATTACTAATATAATATTCTAATTCCTAATCATGTAGACCCTACTTCTCTAATTACCCAAACTTTGACATTTTAACATTACCGGACCACTTACGACAAATATTTACTTTTTACAACATTCCTATTGTACTTTGACTGTTACCGTACTCCACATTATTTGCGGCGTCGTACTGGCAGCGCCGTTATCTTCTATCGGACGCTACTACTAATTACACTTAACAACATTCTATTCCTAATACATACATTAATGAAATAGAAATTATGGAGGAAAATTTTAGTGTCGACATCTTCCCCCTTCCTAGCTTCTACTCCGTCCTCGGAGTAGACTCTTCTGGTGCGTGGAAAATCTTCAACTTGTCGTGGTTGACCCATTTCGTAATGGGAGTGCCATCCAATTCCTCCAGTCGGTACGTACCATTTTCATGCACAGCTACTATTTTGTAGGGCCCCATCCATTTTGGAAGAAATTTCCTCTGTCTTCTTTTTTTGTATCTGGAATCATATACTAGAACCAAGTCATTCACCTGAAATGGAGACCAAAGGATCTTTTGATCAAAGTATTCCTTCTGCTTCATTTTCTTCTTATGGCTTGTATCCTTTGCTATTTCCCTCATTTCCTCTAGCAAATGAAGATGTACCAACCTTTCTTTTACTGAATCACTTTCATCCATCCTTTCATTTTTCATAACTCTCACAGTAGGAATATCAAACTCAATAGGAAGAACTGGATCAATGCCATAGGCCAACTGAAATGGAGAGTATCCTGTTGCTGACTTTGATGTTGCCCTATATGCCCACAATGCTGCATGAATCCTCTTATCCCATTTATGTACCTGCAAGGCTGCATCTTTTGCTAGAATTTGACACAACACAAAATTTGTTCGTTCCACCTGTCCATTTGTGCTTGGTTTGTATGTTGTTGCCTTCCTATGCTTAATAGAAAACTTATTGACTAGGGCTTCTACCACCTCATTAATGAAGTGGCTTCCTTGATCTGTTACAATTTCTAATGGACAACCAAATCTGGTGACAATGCGTTCATATATGAACCTTGCCACTTCATCCATGGAAGCTGTTTTCAATGGCCTAGCTTCAACCCACTTGGTTAAATAATCTGTGGCAACTACAATATACTTATTTTGACGTGATGTAGTTGGAAGTGGACCTACAATGTCTATTCCCCACTTTTCAAAGGGACCAAGTGGAAGAATAGGACATAATGGAGCTGATGAAGTCTTACGGTTACCATGTGTTTGACAAATATCACATGTCTTACAATAATTATAACAATCTTTAAAAAGAGTGGGCCAGTGATAACCTGCATCCAAGATCCTTCTTGCTGTAAGTTGTCCAGAGAAGTGCCCTCCACATGTACCATTATGGAATTCTTCTAGCAGCTCCTTTCCTTGATCACGTCCAACTGCCTTCTTGTACTGTCCATCAGGTCCTATTCGAAATAATGCTCCATGCAGTATAGAATATGGACGACTGGCTTGAGTAATCTTTCTCTTAGTCTTTGCATTGGCACCATCAGGAAACTTGAATTCATTCAGATAATTCCAAATATCTATGTATTCACTAGGGATTGTGTCAAGGGAGAACAATGCTGCATCGGGAAAATCATCATCATCACAAGATGATCCTAAACCATCATAGGCTCGAGAGAGTGCATCTGCATTGACATGCTTCTTTCCTGGCCTATCTATAATATCAAATTCAAATTCTTGTAGCAAAATTATCCATCTTGCTATCCTCCCTGATGGGTTAGGCTTATTGACAATATATTTCAGAGCCTGATGATCCGTTACAACTATAAATTTCTGCCCTAGCAAGTAATTTCTAAACTTCTTTACAGCAAAAATGATAGCCAGAGCCTCTTTTTCAGTTACAGTATAGTTTACCTCAGCACTGCTCATTTGTCTGCTCCCAAAGTAAATTGGATGTTCATTCCCATTTTCATCCTTTTGGCTCAAAGTACTACCTAGTGCTGCATCTGAGGCATCAGTGTACACAATGAATGGCTTGCTCCAATCTGGATTCTTCAAAACAGGTGAAGACACCAGGGCTTCTTTCAGTTGTCCAAAAGCTTCATGCGCCTTGTTTCCTGGTTCATAAGCAACATCCTTCTTCAAGAACTGGGTTAGTGGCTGTGCAATCTTTGAGAAATTCTTGATGAACCTTCTATAGTAACCCACATGGCCTAAAAATGATCTCAACTTACTTCTATTTACAGGAAATGGTAAATCTTTGATTTTTGAAACTTTATCAGGATCAGTACCAATACCATCTCTGGATACAACATGCCCTAACAAGACGCCTTTAGAACATCCAAAGACACACTTTGTAGGGTTTAGTGAGGCTTGTGCTTCATCTAACCTTTGAAATGTTGTCTCCATCTGGTGCAGGTGGTCCAACTTGCTCCCATAGATGCAAAAATCATCCAGAAATACTCTGATGAAGGTCCCAATGTAGGGTTCGAACACCCTATTCATTAAACGCTGGAATGTTGCTGGAGCATTACACAACCCAAAAGGCATAACTCTATAAGCAAACGTTCCCCAAGGAGTGGTGAACGTGGTCTTCAGCTGATCTTTCTCTGCTATACGAACTTGGTTGTAGCCGCTATATCCATCAGCAAAACTATAGCATTCCTGGCCAGCTACTTCATCCAAGATCTGATCTGAAAATGGAAGAGGGTAATGATCCTTCTTTGTTGCCTTATTGAGCTTCCTGTAATCAACACAAATGCGTAGCTTCCCATTCTTTTTTATTGAGATCACAATGGGAGAAACCCATTCTGAATTCTCCACAGCAAATATGAATCCTGCATCAAGCAACTTATCTATTTCTTCTTTTACAGTCTTGGAAAAATTAGGATTCATTCTATATGGCATTTGCTTTATGGGCTTAGCACCATCTACCAGCTCAATACAATGTTCTACCCAACTTACTTGACGGAGTTCCTTGTAATCAAAAGTGAATAGGTGTATGTACCTTCGAAAGAGCTGGAGGTAGGATTCCTTCTCACTCTCCATCACAGCATCACCAATCTTTATTTGTTGGAGACGATCATCAACTTCTTCTTCAGAGAATTTTATGGGGTCATGAGTTGGTGTGACTGGCAGGATATCCATGACTGAAACATCCACCTCGCTTTCTTCATCTTCAGTGTCCACTTCACTGGTACTAGAGTAATCAGAGGATGTCCAATCATCAGTTTCATCACTTGAATCCACAGGTTCTACTTTATGATGTCGAGGGATCACGTTTATCTTCACCCTCTCTCTACCACGTCCAAGTGTCATGAAACCTTCATTCCAGTAGTTTCTTGCATGAACTCTCCTTAGCCATGGTCTTCCCAGCAGCATTGGGTACGCAACAGTACCATTTTTCATCACCTGAAAGTCTACCACACATACCACACCCATAACAGATATTGCCACATTTGAAATTACACCTTCTGGTTTAGTTTTTCCCTTATTTAATGACCTTAACATAAGTGTTGAAGGGCGATCAATTTTTAACCCCAACATATTCATTACAGACTCAGTCATTACATTAACTGCAGCACCTCCATCAACTAAGACATCATGAATTGAAATACCATTACATAATACCTCAGCTTGTGGAGCATAGGGATCTGCCTCTGCCTCCAAAACAGGGACCTCAACCTCCTTCCTTCTTCGAGCATTGAGTCCACCTCGCAACTCCCGCCTCTTCTCAGAAGACATAGCCAAGAGTTGACCATATGTAATATTTGCAGGCCTTTTGGACAGATCTTCCAAGATGGAGTATGGTCCTTGCCCCTGTGAAATCAGAAAATCCTGCACACCCAACTTTCTTCTCCTATGTTTCTTACTAGTTTCTTCTTTCATCTTCTTAGGATCATTTCCATCTTGATTATCTTTTTCTTTCTTTCTTTTTGTTACAAACACATCTACTTCATTATTTCTGCTCTTATCTACTACATCAAAAGAATTCACAGGTGCTTTTCCTTTATCATTATCTCCCTTACTAGATGTAGAAGCTCTATCTGGACAATTATACTTATAATGACCCTTTTTATAACAACCATAACAAACAACTTCAGAAATATTTCTCTTTGGACCTCTATCTCCTCCCTGAGAACTAAATTCCTTTCCTTGAAGAAGATTAATAGTTAACTGACCCATCTTTTTGAGCAGATCTTCATACTCAGTAGATGTATTAGGAGAAATATTTGTGCTCACCGGGAGTGGTTGTGGATTCAGGACCAAAGGTGCTGGTGTAGGCTCTACTTTAGCAACAATTTCTTTGGGCTCCTCTTCCATGCTTTCTTCTTGCCTTCTTGCAATCTCCTTTGCTTGTTCAATGGTAGCTGGGCGGTCATACTTCACTCGTTGTCTGATCTCTGGCTTCATCCCAAGAATGAAGTGCTTACATAGGAGATTATCCACGCCATTCATCAACCCATCCGCTAATCCTTCCTTCCGGATCTGGGCATCGAGCTTCCTCCTTAGCTCTAGAACACGAGCATGATAATCCCTTATCTTCTCCTTCTCTCCTTGGGATAGCTTTGTGATCTCGATCATGAGATCTGCATATTTCTGTTGTTCACCAAATTCTTCAAGAAAACTTTCAGTTAATAAATCCCATGAATTTTTCACATTATCACCTAGTGTTTCAAACCACCTAAGTGCTGAACCATCCAAAAAGGTAGGAAAAAATTCAGTCCATTGTTCCCTTCTTATAAGGCCATTACAAATACAAGATCGTTTAAACTCTTGAATGAAAGAAGAAGCATCTTCATTAGATTGAGCTGAAAAAACAGGAATCTTTCCCATTTTCAAAAGTAACCACCGTGAAATACCAACCCACAAGTACAATTAACAAGACTTATGTGCACAAATAATTGGAATCACTATACTAGAAAGTGACTTTACACCTTTCTACAGTAAAATAGAAATGACCACGGTAAACTATGGTAAAACTTGACTTACTACGGTAAAAACTGACTTTACTGTGGTAAACACTATTCACAGTAAAAAGTGAAGTTACTGCGGTAAATACTATTCATGGTAAAAAGTGACCTTACTGCGGTAATTACTATTCCCAGCAAAAAGGACTTTACCAGGGTAACTACTATTCATGGCAAAAATGCCTTTAACATGGTAACTACTATTCACGGTAAAAATGACTTTACCATGGTAACTACTATGCACAGTAAAAACAAGGTTACCCTCCAATTGATTTTTGACTTAGTGGGAATATCTCTCCAGAAAATCCACCAACGAGGAATGGTCCCGGCAACGGAACCAAAATGTCATCAGCAATCCGGCACTATGATAATTCTTCACCGGGAACTCCTCGTGCTATGATTATTTACTAATGCACAGCCTTTAGTTTGGTGGACGTAATCTGGAAACAAAACAACAACATAACACAAGAATACCATTGACTATGATAAGACAGAATGACGAAAAATCTGAAATATCAAAATAAATTATAATATTAACATGAAACTGTTACAATCTCACCCATGAGATTCTTCAACAAGACTATGGGAGAAACTTTACAATTACACCTCTCGATGGCTTCTTCAACACACCTTTAACTGATGGCTTCCTTCGCACACTTCCTACAATATTTCTCACTACTTCTTTCTATGCTAAATGAGGGGGGTAGCCTCTCTATTTATAGAACTTACAGGCTTATCCATCTTATCTCTAAGATAGGATAAGAAATCCACTCTGACGAATCATATTCCATACCTTAACTCTTATCTGTACATGTAAGCTTATCTCTTAAGATAAGATAAACCTTATCATTTTACATGGGTTCCACATTTTTAGAATTTTTACAAATAAAATACACAAAATATTTATGACCTCACTCCTTGTCCTTATTACTAATATAATATTCTAATTCCTAATCATGTAGACCCTACTTCTCTAATTACCCAAACTTTGACATTTTAACATTACCGGACCACTTACGACAAATATTTACTTTTTACAACATTCCTATTGTACTTTGACTGTTACCGTACTCCACATTATTTGCGGCGTCGTACTGGCAGCGCCGTTATCTTCTATCGGACGCTACTACTAATTACACTTAACAACATTCTATTCCTCAAAATTTGTCCACGTGGAGGAACGACAATCATTTGAAGATTTAGTTTTTGGTTTGGCCCTAGAGTAGCGTCAGGAGGACACGTGGAGGTTTCCATTGCTTTTCCTTAACTTAGATAATTTTTTATGCAGCTCGATACATTTTTGCAGGACAAAGACACATGGAGGCTTCCGTCGGGTCTTCCCATGCTTTGTCTTTTTTCAAAAAGGTTTTGGGAGGTCTTGGACATGTGGAGGAACCGCGCATGTCTTGGGACTGGCCCTTGAGTTCCATTTTAAAGAAGTGCCAGGAGGACAATTGGAGGCCTCCGCTCACTTTACACTTTTCTTAGACTTTTCAATGGCCAAAGGAGATTGCTTTGGACTCTCAAACATGGTTCTTTCCACTGAGCTTTAAGCCTTCAAACAATTTTTTCTGGGCCAGAACACGGGGCAAGCCCATGCTCTTTCAAGGTCTCAAATTTTGGGGACCATTTCAAGGTGCGCCATTGTGACACGTGGTAGTTTGAAAAGTCAAAAGGGGCAAGGAAGCGTACCATTGGGGGTAACTTAAAATTTTTGCCTCTTATTCTCAAAAGGGTTAAAATATCAAAAATGGCCCGCAAGCCCGACAAAGGATCAGTCAAAGTTTGTGTCAAAGTCAATGACGGAGGTAGGGACTCTTGGGGGAAATTTATAAAAAAATTCTTTTGGAGAAAGGGGTTAAAAGTATAAAAGGAAGTGTGGTTCTGCTGGGACCCACATTAGAAACTAGAAGTGTAAGGGTGGAGCTGTGGGGAAAACTTGGAAAATTTTCCCTTTTCCAAAAAAGAGGTCAAATAATCGATTTTAGTGGTGGTTACTTTAGGACCCACATTGGGACACGTGTCTGGCCAATTTTTCGAAGGTCGAGGTGCGGAGTAAAATGGGAATTTTTTCCATTTTTTCAAAGGGTTGTAAAAATTTAAAAGGAAACCTCGGGCCCATTTTAAATTGAATCTTCCATGTAGGCGGCCCAAATTCAAAGTAAAGATCAATGGCAGCTGTGTGTCTAAATTGTATTTTCCCCCCATTTTTACTGAAAAGCTCCTGGAATTTTGAGTCTTCATGATTTATTTGTATTTTCTACACGCCAAACAAAGAGGAGAGTTAATTTTGATATCTAAGTTTGGTGGGGGAGATCTAGAGACATCTTTTGCCATTAAAATGGTCTGATTATCGAACTAGATCTGATTTTTCATTTTTCTTCTCCCGATCATGCAAGGAACTAGATTTGACAGGTTAGGGGTGGAAGTGGTTGGAAAATGGAAGGACGAGTGATTTTACAGAGGAAGGAGTTAAATGCGGGGGGTATTCGAAGAGATCTGCCCCCTGAGCACCTGACGAATTTTTGCAGATATGATTCTCAGAATTGCGATCTTGATCATGGAAACCAATGGTGGCACTCAATATCTAGATTTTAGGGGGGAAAGGATCTATTGTAAATGTTATAAATGGCACAAATTTATCATTCAAATGGTTGGAGTGTTACAGGTCAGGACTGATTTTTCTAATAGAAAAAATCTTGATAGAGCCCATCTTTTTTGAGAAGCCGTTATATCTCTTTTGTATTGAATCTGATTGTGTCAAGGTGTTTGTGAGTGTAAAACCATTGAAAATCTCTGAGATTGTTATAGAAACTCTCTGTTGCTGATAGATTTAATCAAATTTGATTTATTTTGTGTTGTCTTGAGCAAAATGTGTTTGTTTCATTTCTGAATGTTTGCAAATAGTTTTTCTTGTTCTTGTTGCAATCTTGTATCAAAATTTGTCTCAATCACACAGGTCTCAATCCTTGTGACAGTTTAGTGGCATCTGTAATTTCATTTCTGAGAAGATCTTTCATCTGGGAGTGAAATAAACGATTTAAAATCACTTTCTTTCATCTATTGACAAAGATTGTCTATAAGCCTCTGGGTGTACCTCAGGTGTGATTGGGCTTAGATCTTGATGATTTGTTGGGTTTTCTAACTCGAGCCTTCATGTTAGAATATCATAGATTGTATGTTTCTAGTTAAAGAAACGGTTTAGTTCTTCTATGACATTCTGTTGGTTTAGCCTTCCATTTTCTAAAAGCTCTCAAGGATCTAGTGAATCAAGTTCATCCTGCCTCACCTCTCACCAAATTTCATTTAAAAACATCCAATCTTACCCGTACTACCCCTGTTTGTCATGTGTGTATACAAATGCATAGTTTCTATTACTAAAACATGCAAAGAAGATAAGGTTTCTAAATGTCTTCAGTAACCTTTGCCTTGTTTTGAAAATATCTCCATAATCTGGAAGTGACAGCTCGTGAGAGTCAGATTTGGTGTGTTGATCATATTTTCCCAAGGTCTTCTCTATAAATTTTTTGCAGAAGAATGATTTACTAGCATTCTTCAATAATAGAGGTTATAAAATAGGTTCTCTTACCTTGGTTGAAAGGAACAACCTAAAATAGTTAGGATCAAACCACTTCCTTTTAAGGTGCTACCCACTCCTTTCAAAGCCTGAGTGCTAAAAAGTTAGATAGACTGCTTCTCTGGCTACAAAATGGCATACATGATCATCTATTTTCCCTTGAGTGTCCATCCTAATCCAAGATGTTGTTTGGCCTATGAAGGAGATTAAATTTTGGTACCAACAGTAGCCTTGCACATCTTGGAGATTTGGCACCTTCCTTATGCTCTTGAAATCGTGACTGACTGACACGTGGTGGCTTCTATGAGATCCTTGGGCTCCTTTATATTTTGCATGAGTCCTTCATGTTTGAAGGGGCCATCAGTTTAACACTGGACACATGGAGGCTTCACGCTCATTTGAAAACTACACCTATATTTTACCTTTGAAGTTGCGCGGTCGAGACATGTGGAGACCTCTACTTACTTTTGGAATTTTCAGTGGCCAACTACACGTCTTTGGACTCTGGGACATGTGGTGGGTTGGCGTTCATTTGGAAACCCACTCTAAATTTTACTTTAGAAGTAAAGTCCTTAAGACACGTGGCACCTTCCGTCAGCCTGCCTCTGCTTTGACTATTCAACCCCTGACTTTATCCCCTCTTTTGGACCTAGGACATGTGGCAATCCTGCACTCATTTGGGGAAGGCCTCTAGATTTTCCTTTTGAAATCATGTTAATGAGACACGTGGAGGCTTCAGCTGGTTCTCTATACTTAGTCATTTTGGGCCCACTCTCATTTTTTGGTCCCTAGACACATGGAAGCCACACGCTCATTTGAGTCTCCACTCAGGATTTTACCTTTGAAGGAACGTCGTTAAGACACATGGTGCCTTCCACCTTCACTCTTATACTTAACCAATTCAGGTCTACCTTTAAATTTGACCTCTGTTGACCATTGGCCACATGGAGGGCTGGCGCAAGTTTGAGTCTCCACCTTAGGCTCCCATCTTGAAATTGTGTTCAGTTGACACTTGGCACCTTCCGCTAAGTTGAATACTTTTCAACGGTCGGTGCAAATTTTGGGGTTCTGGACACGTGGAGGCTTGGCGCTTGTTTGGGTCTTCATCTTGGGATTTAATCTTTAGAGGTGCGTTGTTTGGACACTTGGTAGCTTCCGTCATCTCCTTCATACTTAGCCAATTTTAGGGCTCGTTCTGAATCATTTTCAAAGCCCAAAGACTTTGAGCCTTCCTTCATTTTCTTTCCTGTCGAGCTCTGGGTTCTTTGACATTTTTTTCTCCTTCCCTGACCCTTCTACTCCATTGTAGAGCATGCATGTAACTTTTATATTGGATTTGAAGCATGGGCTCATACGACGGAACCGTACCTTGAATTTCTTTCTACACGAGGTCATGGGTGATCCAATTTTTCCAGGGGGTGAAAATTGAGATAAGAATATTGCTTATCTGAGTGTGCAGTACAGTGATAGTTGAATAAATGTTTTATTCTTTGTTCATATGTAACTTAAAGGTGAAATTATTTCTTTTTGGGGGAGTAAAGGTAGGATTGTGCATAATTTGATGGAAAATGTGTTTTTGGAGGGACCATCTGATGCAAGTGATGTGTATTACATTATTGTTGTGTGCATTTGTGGGAAGTAGCTAGGGAAGAAGTTGGGGCAACTGTGAGACAGAGAAGAACTTACTGCAGGAGGTATTGTCTCTCGAGATGTTTGTGGACAAGCTTCTGGACATGTCGAGGCTCAAAGGATTTTTCTGAAAAGGTACACATTTCATGCTTACGGACATTCACATCGGCATATGTTCAAGAAAAAATGGGTACTTGCAAATTTTATGCATGTTAAAAACCTTATTTCATATATTTGTTTAATGGGAAGGCTTAAAATAATGGGTTTCTATTTATGTTTGACAAAATTTCACAAAGCTAGTTGTTTTTGTTTATGTTTGAAAAAATTTCACAAAGCTAGATTTATTTGTTTATGTTTGATATAAATTTCACAGAGACCTTCTAGTGACAACCATGTTCGTGTTTGGGTTATCTAAATCTAAAGCCACTATGTCAGGGCCTACGATCAAAGCCCTGTAAGGCCTAGAAACATCTGTGACGTGTGAAAATCATCTTCCTTCTTGACATATTTTGCCATGGGATCCTTCGATCATGAACTCCATTCCTAAACATGGCGTAATTTCGACAGTGGTGCATATTCATGGCGGAATACATGAGCCTTAGAGTGACATATCATTACCATTACAATAATATGTAGCACGCAGGTAACATGTGGTACCATGACCATGCCTTTTGTCTAAACAGAGTTAACATCTTTTCCGGCCTCTGTGGTGCTTATGTTCCGTTGAATCCCTAAGTAGAGAAGCACCTCATGCTTCCCTCTGGTCATGCATATGATTGCCCTCTTTTCGTCTTCGACGAAATTCCCCTTCCCTTTTTTTCAACCCTCACACTTCTCCACACTCTAACCCCTTCTTCTTCACCCCTCTTCCCCTCCGTTCTTTCTTTGCCTCTAATTTGACTCCTTTAAAAGATCCCCTTTGGTGTTTCCTTCGTACATTTCACATACGATTGCTAGTTCTAATCTCTATCAAATGGACACTTTGAAAACTCTTTTTCAACCTATATGTAATGAGATATATAAATAAACATGCATATGATGCCTAATACATTCTTCATTAGTTGTGTCGGTATTATTGAGTTAAAAATATCACATTTAAACACCAATTATTTTGAAGGTTTAATCTAGTTTAGGTTCGTTTAGATTATAATGTTCAGTAGAGGCCAAAAGTGGACAATGGGAAAGAGAAAGATATTACGTGAATCAAGTACAAAAAGAGGATGATAAATACATCTCCAAAAAAAAAAAAAGAGAAATAAATGAAATATAAGAATTCTTTTTATAAATGTTAAAGATATTGAAACCAATAAAATATATATTTCCTAATGTATATAGACCATATTATGTTATTATGATGTTTTTTGAGGTTCCAAAAGTCGGTAATTCGGAAGTGCGAATTGACATTTGTTTAATTATTTGTATGTTAGTACGTCAATTTGAGTTTTCTTTGGCAAAGTTGAAGTGTCTCACGAATAAACAAAGCTAAACATTTCTAGTCTTGATATTGAATGAAGCTCGTTATTGATCCATTAGAGTATCTAAAAAGACAATAGAATCTTCCAAAAATTTCATAATATATGGGACATTTTGATACAAAATACTCTTTACTTTGAGGCATTAGAAAATGCAACTGACATACACACTCGTCTTGTGGGAGGCTAAAGGATGACTCTAATGTATGCCTTTGCAGTATTATGAGCACAATTCATATTACAAATTTTAATAATTAACCATCTTCTTTCTTGCTTTACAAGAAAATTCTTGAAAAGACACTTATACATAGAAAAAGGAAGATAGACCCTCACACCATGATAAAATATTAACATCTAAATTAACATCGGCATCCTTCATAAACTTCAAAATAGATGAGACATTGGAATAAAAAATGCTCTTCACTTTCACGATTTAAAAAACACAACTAACATACATGCTCATCTTGAGGGAAGTTAAATTAAAGATGACTCTCATGTATATATCTATAGTATCATATCAGGAAAAAATTTCATTAATTAATTATGTATTACTTTACATTTATTTATTTATTAATAAAATGATTTTTTTGATGAAAAATAGACCCTTATACATAGAACAACATAGATAACTCTTCACACCTAAATAAAATATTAACATCTACAACCTATAATTAATTTTTTTAAAAAGAACAATTACTACTTTAAAATAACTACGAAGTAACATAATGGATATAATCCCCCCTCCCCAAAAAATAAAAACCCAACCCAAAACGAAGGGGAAGAGAAAAACAAGGGGAGTTCCTTTGCAACCCCCTCAACAATCTTAAAATGCAAGGGCAGGGCAATCTTAGATTGATGATTACTTCTCTTTTACTAGCCTTTCTTCTTCTTCAAAACCTGCCCGTAGGGATAACAATTTTTTAATCCATAATGAATGGGGAATTATATCCTAATCTTTGGACTCCTTTACATATTATGTAAAATTTATTTGTTGACTTTTATGGAAAATGAATTCTACATACTTTTATTTTCTTGTTGATTTCAAGTCTTACCTTGTCTAGGGTTGGTTGGATTGGTTCTTTTAAGCCTTAGTGGTAGAGTAAATGGTCTATAAACTAATGAACTATTGTAATGGGTATGGTTAGTTTAAAATTTTAATAGTTATAATTTCACATGGTTTAAAATACTCTCCCCCCTCGATGAATCCTACCCCTTTCCATCGAATAATGGTGTGCTATGCTTCACATGTTCTAAATATCAAGGGATTTTTACTCAACCGTACATAAGATGTTGAGAAGAAAGCAATGAGATAGTTTTTTTTAAATGTATAGGACATAGAGTTTACCAACTCTAATAAAGATTTGAACATGACCTAACAAAGGAAGTAAGGCTGTAATTGTTGTAGTGACTCATATTTTGATGTTTGTTTTTTATTTATTTTTGAGATTTTGATGTTAAACTTAGATAAGTAGTTGTTTTACACTCTTTTAGACATTTATTAATTAATTTTAAGTGTCATTATATCTATTTAGGTTTTAGGATATTTATGTAGACGATTTCCATTAAGGTTATGCTACCAATATACTGTAAGTTTCATTTATACATGATGTAATCATCAAATGATTATTTGCTTGGCTCCGTGAATTGAAACTTGATCAATATGAAAATAATCTCTTTATGGCCGATGTTGTCATTTTTGATTTGTGAGGCTCTTCAATTCAACATTTAAATCATATTCTATGGATATGTGGTTAATGTGGCAAAAATTTATCCAAGTTCATGAAATTTGTAAAACTTAAATTTGTGAAGTAATTTATTTGCCCATCTTAATTGGTATCAAATTTTCAATATAACTCTATAACGGGTGATCACTATTAAAGATATGAAAACTCAAAATCAACCATTTTTTATTGTTTCTTTCAAAGGGTTAATTTATTTTGATACTCCAAGTTAGTAAGTTCATCCAATTATAGTATGACTACAGAATAACATGAATAGAAAATATATGTGTCTATGAAAGCATGAGGAATAGATTAAATTTATATGAATTAACTTAATGTTAATTCGGGTGCATTTTGACTTGGTAAAGTTAAAACTAAAAGTGAACCCTTGGTATGGTTAATGGATGTAGAAATCTCAAAGAGTCAAAGACTTCTTCGAAGCATACCTAATAATGAAGTAATATGGATAGATCATGCTTATACCCTATATACCTTAAGGAGTCTTCAATGAGAAATCTAGTGAAGGTAGTTAGAGGCAAAAAATCGAGCTCTTGAATCGTCTTAAAAAACCCTTATGTGGATATTGATTTATGTAACAAAAGTACGGTGGAATTGTACTAATTAAGAAAACTTTAGATACAAATTTATAATTTAAATTTTTGTGTATTTTCAAAGTTTTTTGAAGGGATTTTTTTAAAAATATAGTCATCGTTATATAGGTTGAATCCAATTTTATTATTCATCTTAGGATCACATGAAAATATGTTTTTGTTTCCTGTATACGTGTCATAGTTGATTGTAACACATCAGTTTTTGGATGAATGAGATGGTCATCGAAAACCCACTATTTGAAATATTTGTTTTTTAAATACAACACAAAATAGTAGAAAAGTTGTAAAGAAAGAGGTGTTTAAGCAAAAAGACATCATTGTGTTGCTAACCATTGCAAAAAGTGAATGATATATATTATGTAACCAAAAAAAAAAAAAAGAATTGAGGTTTCTATTATTTTGTATTGAATCCAAAGCTGGTATGGATTAGCTGCATATTTTTGTTAGGCCTAGCTGCCAAGGATTGAGAAGTTTCCATCCCGCCAAATTCTGTCCTCACCCTTTTATTGCTTTCTATTTTAGAAAGAGATGACTAAACAACACTTTTTATATAATCATACACACCATTGAATCATAATCGAATTAGTAATTAAACTTTCTTTCCATAATGAAAAAGGTAGAGAAAAAAAATCTGATCCTACACTTTACAAGAAAATTTGACCATCAGTCTCTTTACAACACGGATTGACCATGTAAGGAGAAGAATCTCTATCAGAGGAATCACGAAAGAGATGATCTAAAGATGGAACCTTTCATCCAACACCATTGACCCACTTTTTCTCTCCACCGACTCAAGTTATATTGTCTCTCCAGATCACGTGCATTCGTATGCTAAAAAATAAAATTTTCAGGTGCATTCCTATTTGAGTCGCATAATCACATGCATTGCAGCTCTAATTTTTCGATTGTTTTAATTGTTTTGGTATTTTTTCCCGGTGACTATGCCCTCAAATCTATTCCACGCAAGAACTCATGGTGTCATTACAAATGTATAGCCTATTAACAAGGTTTTTGAGCTTAAATTATTAACATATAATACTAGACTTGCTGTAGTTTTCCATAGACACATTTTTATTTTTTTAGTAAATTTTGAATCAAAGATTTGTATTTATTCGGTTAATTGAAAATATATTTCTGTTTTTAATTTGTTCTTTAATTTGTATTTTTCAACTAAGTTCTAAGCGCATTGGTTATATTTTTTATATTTTAAATTTGATTTATAAGGAATGAGTGTTGTGGCACTTGAATACAAATATCAAATGTACAATTAACAGTCTAGATTATTTGTCTTTTTGCAAATAAATTGGATATTTTCTTATTTTTATATAAACTTAATTTATTTTTTATTTCTACGAAATGATTAGGGAATTATTTAGGAGTCTATGTAAAACTAGAAATAAGAAAAGATTATTTGATGTTTATAAGGTCTCTAGAAAATTGTACATTTTACTGATCAATATACAAGTATTTAAGATAGTTTAACAAGTGGTATTTTGTACTTTAAATATCTTAAGCCCTTTTCTTTCAATGAATATAAGTGGTAAAACATTGGATGCTTCTCTAAACAAATGAATTATTTTTATTTTTATTAAGGATAACGATTTTTTGCCTGGGACCCTACATAGATACAAGGAGGAAAAATACTGGATATGTAATAAGACCCAAAAGATAACCAACAAGAACACGTCAACAAGGAATAATGGTATGAAAAGAAAATATTACAAACACATCAATCACGAGGAAAAAAAGGCCTTCTAGATTTTCTTTCCAACCCTTTATGCCAACCCTCTTTCTCACACAAGTTTTTAGTATCCCGGATATTGATGCCAAAAGTATTAGAAACATACTCTTGATATCTCGGATCTTACAAAAAAGCCAAGATTTAAAGCTTGTAAGGGTCACAGGGGTCCTTTCTCTCGCTAATTGGTTGTTCCACTTCCTTCGGTTCCAAACACCCAGGCTTATCTATGTTAAGAACCACTTCCAACATGAAAACAATTGGGCCACTGTACGCCGGAAAAGCGACAAGCGAGTGTGGGAATCTACAAGTTACTCTTCCGCGTACCCGACCTCCCGAGGTCATGCCGAGACAGCCGGTGGGGATGGAATATAGGTAGTATACAGACAGACTAGTTAGGCAATCTAATGTCTTCAACACGCACTAATGGAATTTACGAATCTAAGGCAAAGAAGGCCCTTCTAACCTGGACCGGTGTGATAGATCGATCAGCAAGGATGACTACTCGAAGGCTCCAATCAATATCGAGCTCTGGTGTGATTCGATCTATGGGTTGTGGAATGCGTGGGAAATGACCTGGGATGGTTTCGTGTATTTCTCCTGATAGGGTCATATGGTGGATGGTAAAATAGTCACTCTATGGACGGTTCTCTGGCCTAGTCTAGAATTCTCTAGCTTTGTTAGCTGTTGTATCCAGTATGGATAATTGTTCGATGATAATAGGTGGAATTGGAGTAGACTGAAATACTAGTGTGCGTAGGCCAGTGTCTATGTCTAATTTTCTTATGGATTCGTTAGGCTGTGGGATTTGTGGGTCACAACCGTAGACTCGTGGTTGTTGTGGACCAGCTATGGTCATGCGTGGAATCAAGTCCTGATCCCTAGTATCCAATAATCGTATGCTTTTTCAGCCTCTATGTTTAGAATCAACAGCTGTGTGATCTTCTCGGAATACCTCACAGGTGTTCTTGCAACTTGGATTCTTAGGCCGGTATCTATATCTGTGAGGGTGTCTCCTGCATCTGGTTGTGGAACTAAGGGGTCACACCCGAACGTTTGTTCTCTTTCCAATCTTTCTACAGTCATGTGGATGTTTTCCTAGGGTAATCTGTAGTTTGGCTGATTTGACCAAAATGTATGTGCTTGGTCGTCTTCTATGTTTAATCCTCTTAACTGAGATCTGACCTGCTGGAAATCTGTTGTTGTTTGGAAGACTTGTATCCTAAGGTTCTGGTCAATGTCAGTTATTGCCGCTATGAGATTGGGCTGAGGCACGATTGGCTCGAAAATGTATTCCCTGGGCTCCCTAGGTCCCGTAATTGTCATGCAAAAGCAGTAATAAAACAAACTATAATAAAGTGAAATCTAAGTATACTTCTAGCATATATAACTTCTGTTTTTTTGTATTTTCTGATGATTTATAAGAAAGCAGCTATTTAAAATATTTAGAATTGATAACTAACTAATAACGTAAAACAAACAAGATAACCGAGTATGGTTATTTGTCTGTGCAATTTTGTAAATCTATTCTAAACAATGAAATAGCTAATCTATTTGCAAGATCCTTGACCCTACCTCAGAAGTGAGGAGTGAATCATAGTTTCTCAGAAACTATCAATCCCCACAGCTTCCCTGGTAATGTCAAGAATAGAATTAACTGAAATAAAGCAATTAACTACTTTATTTGATAAGATTTAACTAAAACTTTGAAAGATGAACCTGGATTTCGCAGAACAGTGGCGAATCCGATGGTGTATGTGATCTCGTCCCCTCAGTATGATCTCTTCGTTCTTTGTGCTCACATGGATCTAGAAAAGCGTGTAATGCTTGCATCAACAGGAATAGGTGTTGGATACAAGGGACAGCCTTCAGAATGCAGATAGAATAGAACGCGGATAGGAGAGGGATAGCGCAAGAGTACAGAGCTTGGCTTATGCAATTCCTAGCGGGATCTACTGCAAATCGTGCAACAAAATGCGTCCAGAACCTGAAACTATCCTGTATGAAGAACAAAACCTGCAACTTTAATGGCTTCCTAAGCTATTCTACTCTAATGGATTAGATAAAACAACAATACTGTTTGCACAAGTTGGATATGTGGCTTACCAACAGCTAATCAATGCTAACTAAGCAGGAAATGAACTACACTATCAATCCTAAGCAAACTAACAGACCACAGCACTGAGAATGAGAAGATTGGAGTAAAATTGGTGGCCTCAAGTAACGACTGCACTTGCACAAGATGGATATGTGGCTTACCAGCTGCAACACAATACTAACCAAAACACGCAATGAAGAAAACTAAATATTCTAAGCAAAGGAAAACTAAATCTATTGCAAAGAAAATCCAGAAGATAAAACTTGGAGGGAGAGGTAGAGGCCATTTGCTTGAGCACAAACCATGCACTTATAGGAATTCAATCACCCCAAAATCAAAATCAAACTAAACTCCTAAACAATAAACAAAGAAAAAACACTATTCCAAGGGACCAAAAACATAAATGCATGCTCAAGTCGGCAAAGAAAGCTGGTGAAACGTGATATTTCACATGAGTTACGTCAAAAGAACGTTCTGGAAAATGCGTAAAGGACCACCACCCTGCTTAGGGCGGCGGTTACAGGACCGCCGCCCTGTCCAGGGCTGCGATCACAAGACGGCCGCCCTGTCCAGGGCGGCGGTCACAAGACCGCCGCCCAGGCAGGGCGGCGGTTTCGTAACTTTAGAGAAAAGGGGCAAGAAAAGAGGGAAAAGGGGAAAAACAAAGCACATGCATGGGCTAAGCGGGGTATGCGGGATGTTAACGCATATTTGGAGAGCTTTTTCTGGATCCCGAACACCTTGCGAAGAGACCTGTATCATCATTGGGGCATTTATTACACCGTTCCGCAGTACAGTACCTTACAATTTTGGGTACGTACATATTGCCCCCTCGGAGAAGCGTTTTAGCCATGAAGAGGCATAAAACGGTGGGTCCGAGTATGGAAGTCCCGAAATGGGGAGTTAGAAGTTATACCTTACACGTCCGTGTGTCGAAATGACACCATCCAAAATTCCCGCTACCTGCAAAATGAAAAGAGAACTCAAGTGCAGATAGATACAATAATTTGGAAAACAAACACTAAAATAACAGGGAAAGAGAACGTACCATTTGTGCGGGGATAGGAACTTACCTCCGTCGGCGCTCCGAACCTGTGAAAAAGGCATTTAAAACGAATCAGGGCGCTATATATATGAAAGTGGGCCCATTTTCCTATTCATTTGCGCGAGTCGATTTGATTGATTTTGAGCTCTGGGACCCACGGTGACGGTTTCTTGCGTGAATAGAGTCAAAACGTCCGGAGCGAGATAGCGACCATGCCCCCACGTGCGGAACGCCACCCCGCGAGATCACAGGTTGGTTTTCTTTAATTTTGCATTTTTCCCCCTTCAAATTTGAAATGGAAAATTCTTTGCAATGGGGGGGGTATTTTTGAAAATGCTAGGTTCAATAGGTCCACCTAGGGGGGGCACCTACTGGGTAGGCTCCATTTTTAGGTAAAATGGTTAATTTTTGCATGTTTTTGGGATTTTTAAGGTTAAAAACCCGTGCGGGTTTTCGGACTGCGATCACGCCGCCCTAGCCAGAGCGGCGGTTACACGACCGCCGCCCTGCTCAGGGCGGCGGTTACGACGACCGCCGCCTTCAAGGCGGCGGTTACAGAACCGCCTCCCTGCTCAGGGCGGCGGTTTTGCACAGAAAGCAAAAGGAGCTTGCTTTTGAGATTGTACTTGCATTTTTATCACTTCTATATGTTTTTATGACTCTCTCGGCATTGATCAGATACTAACTTGCTCTGTTTTGTGTGTTTTTGGGTGTATGCAGGCGAGAGAGGAGTACATCAGATGGAGTCGAGAGAGGGAGTGTGATTGGTTGCCCGGGGTGTTGGATGCCCTCTCACCAGACGAGGAGGACACATTGCAGAGGGCCGGTATACTGCGTATATCACGTGTACCTCATGTCGCACCATCTAGTCACATCCTTTGTGACTTGTTTTCTTATTGGGATGCAGATCGGAACACTTTCCGACTGCCAGGGGTCCGCGGTGAGTGGACCATCACTTTGGAGGATGTTTACCGTATCCTGGGGGTCCCGATCATTGGGAGGAGACTCACATTGGAGACAGCAGGGTCCCGAGCACAGATTGCACAGTGGGCAGGCTACATGGGGGATGCAGCTATCTCCACGGGGCCGAAGAAGGGAGTGAGAGTTAGATCCATTCCTTCTTTGCCCATCCCCGTATTTCGACAGGCTATCATGGGGATCCTTGCCTCGAGGCTGATCGGGGACAAGGGAGGGGATACCTTACTATACTGCTGGGCCCCCATCATTGCACAGATAGAGGGGCATGGCCGGATATACGCCTGGGGCACAGATATTCTGGGGACCACCTACCATGACTTATACAGGGTGGTCCGTCTACAGGGACAGTCTTTGAGCCACCCTACTCTAGTTATGAGTTGGGTGTATGAGCGCTTCATTCCCTATGGCAGAGGCGTGGAGGTGGCAGATCCCGGGGCTGTGAGGGCAGCCAGATGGTCATACATGTCGGTGCTTAGAGCACCTCACCAGCCAGTTGCCTCACTTACTACAGCAGACATGGAGGCCACACCGTACCAGCTTATGGCTGGTATATGGGGAGAGGAGACTCTTACACTGATCTCTTGCTCCACCATAGGGAAGCTTATTGACTGCATGGGACGGGTGGAGATACATCCTTTCGGCAGGGTTCCTCAGCAGTTTGGCCTCCCATATATGGGCATGCTTCCTCCAGTGGCACCGGTTTATAGATCAGTCCGCGAGGCTAGAGGGGGGCCTAGAGGCCGTGGTTGGACAGTGGTCACTCCTGGTATTCCTATTGCAGCCAGGGGGATTGTTCGGGCCAGAGGGAGAGCTGGTGCGCCTCGGGCACCTTTACTTCGGATTACTGCGGGTCCTGCTCATAGCAGCGATGACCCTATAGACATTGACTCTGATTCTGAGGAGTCTACAGAGGGAGGGTCGGAGGAGCAGACGGATGATAGTGATCCTGAGTGGCATGACACTCAGGATATCATGCAGGCAGAGAGGGAGGAGCAGAGTGCAGAGAGAGAGACTCTAGTTTCTGAGGAGCCACTCTCTCAGGGCCATGGTGGAGAGGACGAGTCTGTTGCGGGACGTCATGTTGCCCCTACTACAGGAGCAGCCCCTCAGTCGGCAGCGGCATCTGCAGTGGGTGCTGGCCCTAGTGACCCATCTTGGAGGCCCGGTGACCCGAGTAAGTTATCCTTTCTTCCCTTCAGTGTTAGTTTGATTTAGGACTTGTTTTCAATTGCTATCTCTCCTTATATTTGTATCTTGTATATTTTAGCCTCTTGCCTAGTTTCTAATTCGTTTTTCTTCTTTTTTTGCAGAGACTGTTGACGAGTGGTGGGATCTAATCCGTAGGGTATGCACTGATTCTCTGATGATCCCTATGGATAAGACCCATGCGGAGTTATCTGTAGATACTGGGGAGCCTTCAGCAGCCAGTAGGCATACCGATGTCTTCGCTCCCGTTTGGCACGTGGCCAAGATGGTGTCGACTCTCCGTACAGAGTTGGCAGGCTATAGGACAGCCGAGCACCTTATGAGGAGCCACTCTCATGGCGAGACCGCGGCTGCCCCTCGAGACCCCGAGCCTTCCGTTCATTCAGAGCGCCGGCGTAGCCGGAGTCCTAGGCGAGGGCGTGCACCTTCGGCGAGATCGCGTAGGGGTTGAGAGGCCACCTGGCCCTTGTATATTTTGTATCATGGATTCTTTTGTATATCACGGGCTCTTTGAGCATTTTGACCATGCCTAGTGCATGATGGCATTGTATACAAACATTGATTATTTATATATATGCATTGATTTTGGATCAAAAGCTTGTCACTCATGTTTGTCCTTTCTATTTCCAACTGCTTTGTGTATACTACGATGTATGCTTTGTATGCTTTCTAGAATATATGCAGTGGTGAACAAATGATATAAATGCTTTACTTTTCTTTTTTTTGTATTTCATGATGTTGATACATGATAATGTAGATATATTGTGATTTTGAATCTTAACTTCTGTAAGCAATTTGGATACCTCATGTTTGTTTTGGCAAAGTGATGAAAGTAACTAATATGATGAACAGATAAACTTGCCCCACTCCTAACTCCACGTAACCAGTAAGATGCGAGGGCTCATCACCAAGAGCCAAGAAGGGTGCAGGCTTATGAAATGTGGTGAAATGATAGTGATGAAAGACAGACAAAGCTTTGGCGGAACCAAATTAGAAGCTACAAGCCAACTCTACTCGAGTGACTTCATAGTTTTGGATGCAACTTGCCTTGCAGTTTATCCAGACTTAGACCCGTAGATGGCCACATGGTAGACAAAATCTGGGTTCTTAGGATTTTTGACTCTTTCGGAATTTTGAACATCCGTTCCATTTGTTTTTGACTCAAATTTTGAAAATTTGAACTGCTTGCATATGACCATTTGCATTTATTTGTCAAGAGGACCCCCTACACTTGGCCCCATGCCACTAGTAAGAAGCATGAGTTTTATCACTGTGGGAAAAGCGTAGGTGAGTAAGGGAATTTCCATCCTTTCCCAACCCTACATCACTAGTAAGAGACGCAAGCTCATCACCGAAGGTTGGTGGGGCAGGGAAATGTGTAAAATTAAAATTTTCTGTTTGATCAACGTTTGACTTGTTTATTTGAGTAAAATGTCAGTATGTCCTTATTTCCAAAGAGATATATATATGGGATGGATGTGACACCATGAAGCTTCTAGAACAGACCATAGGTAATGACACTTATTCTAAGAAGAAATCAAGGCGAGAAACGATTTGTAGATCTTGGTATGGTCACCATTAAGACTTTGTCATGTCTATTTTATTTGATAAAAGATTCTGAAGTGATTGATGATATTGTGAAAATGGAGAGATAAGATTAAAGAGTTTTATGCCAACAACATCATGAGTTTGTAATGAATTGCCTTGAGAACAGATTCCTTGATCACGGTTTGTGTAAGAAATGAAGTGGACAAAATGATCGTAATCTATATGAAAATGCAATGTAGATAGTTATATAAGTAGCGTTAGCTACCTATGCATAGAAACGTTTGAGGTGGAGAGAATTGACTGTTTCGCCAAACTCCTCACCTTCTAGCGTGCATAAGAGGTATGCACCATTTCCGTAGTCCTTCATGACTCAGTATGGGCCCAACCATTTGGGCCAGAATTTCCTTCCTTCACCAATCTTCTTGTCGATCCGGCTATCCAGCCTTAGAACTAGATCGCCTTCGTATATGTCACATTCATAGACCTTCTTGTTATACTGTCGGCAAATCCGGTCAGCATAGACTCTATGTCGTTGTTTGGCATCTAACCTAATTTCATCTAGGCTTTCTAGTTGGGAAAGACGTGCTTATCTGTAAGCGTCTTCATCCAGAATCCCTTGTAGTGAAATGCGGAGGCTGGGTATTTCAACCTCAAGTGGGAGAACCGCTTCTGCCCCAAATACCAGCGAGAAAGGAGTTGCTCCCGTTGGTGTTCTTATTGAGGTTCGGTGGGCCCACAAGGCCGGATATAACTTTAAATGCCAATCTCGTTTGTTTTCTTTTACCATTTTAAGGAGAATTGGCTTTCAGTGTTTTGTTTGTTGCTTCAGCCTGCCCATTGGCTTGGGGATAATAAAGGAAGCCGTATGATGTCTTATTTTAAATTTGTTGCATAGTTCACGAACTTCTTCATTCTTGAAAGAAGTTCCATTATCTGAGATAATGATTTGTGGGATACCATACCTGCAAATGATTTGGTTCAAAATGAACTTGGCGATTACAGAACCAGGTACAGTGGTAAGAGGCATGGCCTCTACCCATTTGGTGAAATATTCAGTGGCCGTGATTATAAAATTATGGCCGTCTGTGGATGAGGGAGAGAATTTCCCTATTAAGTCCAGGCCCCATGTAGAGAATGGCCACGGAGTAGCGATTAGTTGCAAAGCTTGTTCCGGCATGTGAATCTCATGGGAGAATTCTTGGCACTTGCAACACCTGCGTACAAACTCTATTGTGTCATGTTCTAGAGTGGGCCATAAATAGCCCATTCGATGTATTTTTCGAGCGGTGGCGTGGCCACCGAAATGGCCTACACATACTCCGCTGTGAGATTCATAGAGAATCTTCTTGGATTCCTCTGTGTCGACACACCTTAGCAGCATTCCATCGAACGCCTTTCGATAGAGAACTTGCTCTATAATAACGTACTTAGCTACGATAATGCGTAACCGCCTTCTTTGTTGCGGTGTAGCTCCTTTTGGATACTTATGGTCCATGATATAGCTAATGATATCAACATAGCAAGGGCACTCAGAGATAGCGGGTTGGGTTTCGACGTAGTATACACACTCATCTAGAAAATCCAAATCTACTAGATCGCCTCCATCTAATGGATTATCAGCTAACCAATCCGCAATGATTTGTCCCTTAACTGACTTTTGGTTTACAAAAGTTAATTCGAACTCTCCCATTAAGGTTATAAAACATCCAGCCTTTTTAGACAAAGACCCTTATGTGAGGAAAGTTCGTAAGTGGTCGGTTTTTACTACGACCCTCATTTCTTGATTTAGCATATAATGTCTTAGGCGTTTGGTTGCAAAGACTATGGCGAGACATTATCGTTCTGCTTGTGTATAGTGTGTTTCATAGTTGAGCAGTGTTCGGCTAATGAAATAAATAGCACGTTCCCTTTTGTCATCATCTTCTTGGGCCAACATGCAAGCTAACGAGACATTGGTAACTCGTGAATATAAAATGAATGGGCGGTCTAGCTTAGGTGGCATTAGTGTAGGTGATGATAGCAAGAAACGCTTAACTGCGTTGAAAGCTTCATTGCAGTCTTTGGTCCAATCAATGCTATAGTATTTCTTGAGTAAATTGTTAATCGGATGAATAGCGAAGCTCAAGTCTAGGATGAATCTTTGGATTGCACCCAGCTTTCCGAGAAATGACCTGATTCTAGATTCATCCGAAGGTGGAACCATTTCGAGGACAGCTCGAATCTTGGTCGGGTCAACATCTATTCCCCGTGATGATATGATATAACCTAGGAGTTTTCCTCCTGTTACACCAAAGAAGCATTTCTCTGGGTTTAGCATGACTCCGTATTCTATTAGGCGTGAAAGAATGACGCGGAGTACTTCCGGATGGTCACAGCGCTTCTTGGCCTTAGCCAACAAGTCATCTACGTAAGATTCCACGATTTTATGAATTAGATCGTGAAATATATATGTCATAGCCCGTTGGTATGTAGCACCAGCATTTTTGAGACCGAAAGGCATGACAGCATAGCAATAGGTTCCCCAAGGAGTTATAAACATAGTTTTAGCTTGATATTGCTCAGATATTTTGATTTGGTTGTATCCCGAGAATCCATCCGTAAGAGAAAAAATTTCAAATCCAGCTGTTGCATCAACAATTACATCTATGGATGGTAATGGGAAGTCATCCTTAGGACATGCTTTGTTAATGTCTCAGAAATCTATGCAGATGCGTATCTTTCCATTCTTCTTGAGAACGGGAACGATGTTAGATACCCATTGGGAGTAGTCAACTGGTTTGATGAATCCTACCTGAAGGAGTTTTATTACCTCCTCTTTTACCATGAGAGCTACTTTGGGTTTCATGGGTCTTGACTTTTGCTTAATTGGCTTTGCATCTGATTTAGTGACGAGGTTGTGTACTGCAATGTGGGGTGCAACTCCTGTCATTTATTTATAATTAAATGCAAATGCCTTCTGATGTTCTTTATGGATCTGAGTGTGTATTTCTACTTCTTCTGGCATCAACGAAGATCCTAGTTTTAAGATTCTCGGCTCGTCCTCCGTTCCGATGTTGACATCGATCATTTCTTCGATTAAGGAGGCGTTAGCCTCTTCAAACTCAGGTGGTGCTGGGGGTAAATCCAAATCATCCCCATCTTCCACCGTGTATATGCTCGGTTCTTTTTGTGAGGAAAAACACATCATGGGATTTCCGAAGCAGGAAGAGGAATATGGATTTAAGGACAAATCTAGCATAGGATAGGAAAGATGCAATGCTGCATGGGCGTTTAAGTATTGCAAAGCGGCTATATCATTATTGATATGGCTTGGAGTGGTAGATTCACTTTCGCTTGAAAGGGGATTTGTCATTGTTTTTATCAATGGTTCGTCACGAATGGACACTGCAAAGTGAGTATCTTCTAGTTCATTGCTTGGAGTAAAACGTGACGCTGAAGTTGCTATCGAGTCAGCGAGGAGATTTTTCTCTCAGGGAATTGCTTCAATCGATATGAAGTTGAATGCCTTGCTTGAATCTAATACGACATTTTTGTAAAGCTGTAAGTGTTCGGCTTTAGTTTCATATACCTCAGAGACTTGATTTTCCACTAATTGCGAGTCTCCTAAAACTCTGATATTATCAACACCAATTCTCTTGGCTAAGGTGAGGCCAAGTAGGAGGGCTTCGTATTCTGCCCCGTTATTGGTGCATTGGACATTTAGTTTAAAGGCAAATGGCAGGACTTTTCCCTCGGGTGAAGTAAGAATTATACCTGCCCCCGCTCCATAACGGCACCTAGCCCCATCAAAATGGAGAGTCCAATACTTAGCTGGGAATATAGAGGTTGGGGGGTTCATTGCGTTTGCACATTCTACTTCGACCATGCAGATATTTTCTGCTGGAAGAGAGCCAATCCCTAGAGAATACCCTATGCCTGCTGAATCAAAAGGTAAGAACATTGGTAAATCTTGTTCTATTAATTCAACGATTTTTGCAGTAGTTCCTAATGATACAGTTTCTTTAGCTTTATCGACAGGAGTTGGGGTTGTTTTGGCTATGCTGATGGTTTCAAGATCCGTTGTAGGTACCAACTTTTCCTTTGGCTTTAAGCCAGTGGGTTTGTTGATTTGGTTTGTTGGAAGTTCAAATTCTGAGTGTACACCTAGTCTTTTCTTTAAATCAGCTAGGTGCACATCAAATGGCTTTGGATCACCTTTGGCTACAAAAACTTTTCCTAGATGCAAGAATCTTACTTCTTGAAATAATGTAGAAGGGATTGCCTTCATGCGGTGTATCCATGGTCGGCCAAGGATCATATTATAATTAGTTTCCCGATCTATAATATAAAACTCAGTCAGGATTGTTTTAGGTCCTAAGGTGACTGGTAGTATTATGGTTCCTATTGAAGTGGCTTTAAGGCTATCATAGCCTCTCAATGTATTTCGAGTGGTGGAACAGTTTGTTTCCCCATATCCTAGTTTTTGGAGGAAAGAGAAAGGAACTATGTTAACTGTGGCCCCATCGTCAACCATTGCCCGTTTTACGTAATTATTGTAAACCCATACTTGCAGGTGTAAGGCTGGATCACCTCGGCGTGCGATCTCAGCATCTGTAGGCATTTTACTTATTTCGAATATGAATTCGACATCTATATCTGCCTGTCCCAGAGGATGAACATCAAAGTCTATATGATTTACCTGTGTTTCAGGTGGTGGAGTGATATTAATTAAATGACCTAAACCTAACGCCTCTAAAAGAGCAGCCCTATGGGCAGGGGAGTTCTTTAGCAAGTCAAGGAACGAAATATGCAAGAAGGTTTTTGTTAGATCATTAATTAAATCGTAAGAACCCACAGGTTTTGTTATGATTTGCTGGATGTTATCCGTTTCTGGCAAGTGGCTTGGACTTGGTTGAGAAAAATATTCTCGTGTTCTTGTAACCGCTTCAATGGGTAATTCCGAGTCCAACTCTACCAATCCAACTACCTTAGGTCGTGGTTGACTCCCTAGTTGGGGTGCAACTAATGGATTTAGAGAAGTCGAGGCTTCATGGTCATTGTTTCCTATTATTGCACCCTTGTTTGTTCCAGTTGGTTTCAACCTATTACTATCATGATTTGGAAGTGGATCGTTAAAGATCTTGAGAGGAGCATTCTGAGGGGAAACTGCCCCTGCGAACGTATTGGGTGGTGATGGCGCAGGATCTGCCAAAAATAAGTCTGTGAAGAAATGCCTTTGTTCTTCCGGTAAACGTTGCATGAACTTGTTGTAGTCACGACACGTTCTAGTGTCACGACCCCGAATTTTATGGAAACCACAATAAGAATTGGGATTGTAATTCGTGTTTTGTTGGTTTGGTTTGTATTGTGGCCTAAACTTTTGATCAAACTGTTGCCTATTAGGATTAAAATTCTGCATTTGTTGTTTCTGGCTTTGGTTTTGGTAACCAAATGAATTTTGACCCGCCCCTTGTATGGGATTACGCCGTTGTTGTTGTTGTTGTTGTTGTTGTTGCGGATGGTTACAATCCACTGTGTTGATTGTCGGGGTAAAGTTGTTGTTTCTTTGATTGTTTGCTTGTGATGGAGTACTGATTATATTTACCTTTTTGGGCTGGTCGGTTACTCCGTCTGTTGTTACACCCCGATTTTTGTTAAGGATTTTAGGTCCTTGATTAGTGTTTGTGGGGTAAGTCGTAGTATTTTGGTTAGAGGTGATCAACCTCCCGTTTGCTCCATACGTCTTACGACCACTATCTATTGCTGCCTGATCTATTCGCAGAGCGCTCTCGAGTACTTCGTCATAAGTTCTTATTGGGAACTTCTGGACTTCTTCCTTCACTTCTCTACTAAGAGAAAGAAGGAATAAATCGCATAGTTCCATTTGATCCATATTTGGAGCGCTTGACGAGGAATAAAGGACTGTACACCACCTTTGGATGAAATGGGTGACAGATTCATTATGTTCTTGCTTGATGTGTAAGAACTCCCTAATTCCTGTTCTTAATAGTTTGTTCATGTCGAAGGCTTTGATGAACTCAGACACAAGTTGTTTGAATGAATGTATGGAAGCCTCGGGTATTCTGTAATACCAATCGAGAGCAATGCCTTCCAGCGTTTTGGGGAATATTTTAGCAACAACCCCATCCCATGGGAGTAATTCTCGAATGGCTGTAGCGTACGCTTTGATATGTGCATTTGGATCTCCCTCTCCTTTGTACTTGGGCAAATCGGGAAGAGGCCTTGGAAGCATGACGCTTCGTATGGTGAAATCTAGGGGCTCTTTCAAATATTCTGAATAAGTCCCTATCGCATATGTTTCAACCATTGATGGTGTCTGTTGAGGAGGCGGTGGCGGAACGGGTTGTTGATATGGCGTAACGTACACGTTGGCAGGGGCATAAGGCAACCCTTGCATTTGAGTAAACATGCCGGGAGATGAGTACATATCCCCTTGTGGTGATTTGGAGTACATGTTTAAGTACGAAGGGGTACTATCCAGGAATGGATTTCTCTGTACTAGACCTAGAGGAACAGTGCTAGCGATAGTGGGTCTAGTTGGCGTTTGTTGTGAATACTGAGGAGTCATGCCTAGCGTGCCTACTCCTGTGAGGAGATCTACTTGGCTGGGATGGTGCGGAGGATTGGAACTTCCTGTTTGTATGAATTTCGAATTTTTACTTGCTTGAGCAAGTTCTAATCCTCTAACCTTCTCTATTAGAGTTGAAATGACTTCGTTTGGTGAAGTCACGACATTCTGCCTTGGTGGCGTTTGTTGTATACTATGGTTTTGCGGATGTATGTGATATCCTGCTATGAATTGATCGTTATCTTGCCAAGCATCTCTGAGAGTATCTTCTATGCGTGATGGCATAGAGGTATTTTCTTGAGGAGAGAACTTGGGCTGTATTTGCAAACCTCCCACAGGTGGCTACATGCCTTGAGAGTGTTGTTCATTTTGGGAATAACGCGTTGAGTACTCATCATCTAGAACCGAGTATGGGTCTGATTGTCTACTAATATGTGGTCTAAGTAGCACCTGAGGAGATGAAACAGATTCTCCAGTGAACGTCATTTTATTTGAGCCTGAAGGCTCTGTTTGTGTTTGAGTGAGTTGTTCCAACCTCTCTGCTTGGAAGGACGAGCTCTATCTAGTCCTTGGAGTTTGCGTTGGCAACTGACTAGTTGAATAGTTGTCGCACCACATTGAGAGTGAGGGTGATGATTGTCTATTCTGTTGGGCATAGTACACCTCAAGACCCAGGAGGGGTCTGCCGTATACATCGAATCCCGACATATTCGGGGGGTATATGAATACCCGCAGAATAATGGGAATGAACGAAGGTGATTTATGAAAGCTTAAGAAGGTAAAACAGTTGTTTGTCTCACGTTGGGTTCACCAATTTTGTACACCGGAAAAGCAACAAGCGAGCGTGGGAATCTACAGGTTACTCTTCCGCGTACCCAACCTCTTGAGGTTGTGCCGAGACAGCTGGTGGGGATGGAATATAGGTAGTATACGGACAGACTAGTTAGGCAACCTAATGTCTTCGACACGAACTAATGGAATCTGCGAATCTAAGGCAAAGAAGGCCCTTCTAACCTGGACCAGCTATGGTCATGCGTGGAATCAACTCCTGATCCCTAGTATCCAATAATCGTATGCTTTTTCAGCCTCTATGTTTAGAATCAACAGCTGTGCTATCTTCTCGAAATACCTCACAGGTGTTCTTGCAACTTGGATTCTTAGGCCGGTATCTATATCCATGAGGGTGTCTCCTGCATCTGGTTGTGGAACTAAGGGGTCACACCCAAACGTTTGTTCTCTTTCGAAACCTTCTACAGTCATGTGGGTGTTTTCCTAGGGTAATCTGTAGTTTGGCTAGTTTGACCAAAATGTATGTGCTTGGTCGTCTTCTATGTTTAATCCTCTTAACTGAGACCTGACCTGCTGGAAATCTGTTGTTGTTTGGAAGAATTGTATCCTAAGGTTCTGGTCAATGTCAGTTATTTCCGCTATGAGATTGGGCTGAGGCACGATTGGCTCGAAGATGTATTCCCTGTGCTCCCTAGGTCCCGTAATTGTCATGCAAAAGCAGTAATAAAACAAATTACAATAAAGTGAAATCTAAGTATACTTCTAGCATATATAACTTCTTTTTGTATTTTCTGATGATTTATAAGAAAGCAGCTATTTAAAATATTTAGAATTGACAACTAACTAATAACTTAAAACAAACAAGATAACCGAGTGTGGTTATTTGTCTGTGCAATTTTGTAAATCTATTCTAAACAATGAAATAGCTAATCTATTTGCAAGATTCTCGATCCTACCTCAGAAGTGAGGAGTGAATCATAGTTTCTCAGAAACTATCAATCCCCACAGCTTCCCCGGCAATATCGAGAATAAAATTAACTGAAATAAAGCGATTAACTACTCTATTTGATAAGATTCTAACTATAACTTTGAAAGCTAGAACCTGGACTTCGCAGAACAGTGGCAAATCCGATGGTGTGTGTGATCTTGTCCCCTCAGTATGATCTCTTCGTTCTTTCGTGTTCACGTGAATCCAGAAAAGCGTGTAATGCTTGCATCAATAGGAATAGGTGTTTGGAACAAGGGACAACCTTCAGAATGCAGATGGAATAGAACGCGGATAGGAGAGGGATAGCGCAAGAGTACAGAGCTTGGCTTATGCAATTCCTAGCGGGATCTACTGTGAATCATGCAACAAAATGTGTCCAGAAACTGAAACTATCCTGTGTGAAGAACAAAACCTGCAACTTTAATGGCTTCCTAAGCTATTCTACTCTAATGGATTAGATAAAACAGCAACACTGTTTGCACAAGTTGGATATGTGGCTTACCAACAGCTAATCAATGCAAACCAAGCATGTAAAGGACTAAACAATGAAATCAAAGAAAACTAATAGACTGAAATGAGGAGAATGGGAGATAAATTCAGGGGCATACCCTTTGTTTGAGCACAAGCCATGCATTTATAGGAATTCAATCACCCCAAATCAAAATCAAACTGAACTCCTAAACAATAAACAAAGAAAAAACACTATTCCAGGGGACCAAAAGCATAAATGCATGCCCAAGTCGGAAAAGAAAGTTGGTGAAACGTGATATTTCACACGAGTTACGTCAAAAAAGTGTTCTGGAAAACGCTTAAAGGGCCGCCCTACTTAGGGCGGCGGTTACAGGACCGCCGCCCTGTCCAGGGCGGCGGTTTCATAACTTAAGAGAAAAGGGGCAAAAAAAGAGGGAAAAGGGAAAAAACAAAGCATGCAAGGGCTAGAAGGGTCATGTGAGATGTTAACGCACATTTGAGGAGCTCTTTCTGGATCCCGAACACCTTGCGAAGAGACCTGTATCATCATTGGAGGTTTTATTACACCGTTCCGCAGTACAATACCTTACAATTTTGGGTACGTACAGCCACCATCTAATTCCCCATAAACCTCATTAAAAAAATCCTCAACATTGTCAATGGATTCGGCCTCTGAAATCACATAATCATCAAATTCATCTTTTGAGCATAGCATTGAATTTGTCATGGTATTGTCATGGTCCTCCTCTTCAACCTGGTCAACGCTAAAATTAGAAATATATGTAGTATCAAGGGCTGAAACCGAGTCATCCAAATTATCCGATGTGTGAACATGGGAGGTCACAATTGAAGATAGAAAGGTCAACAAACTGCCCTTGTGGATTTCTATTTATCTTGTGTGGAGCTCCAACTCTCAAGACTACTCACCACAACTACCTTAGCACAATAATTTCATTTCCATTCTTACACAATTCCCATGCAACTGCTCATGCCATGTCCAATAGATCTAAATTTCCCACATAAAATAGGGGAGAGTTTGTATTATAGTGGCTGGTCAAAAACTCCATTGTTAGACATTAAACAAATAGAATCAAGAAGAGAGGCACTCGAAGCCACATTGACATAGAACCTAGATGCCACCAATCTATTCCTAGCCATAGTATTGGGATCAAAAGAAATGAGCTCCCCAAAATCTTAAAAAAATCCTAAAAGGATTCCTTTATACCAAAACTCCGATGCAAGGACAGGTAGACTTACCCAAATAATAAAGGAACATGGAACTGTTTTCTTCATACAAAAGCTCAGGATCTATCTGGAGAGGTGAAAAATGGTTTTCACAAAAAACCAGGGTCCAGTACTTAGTCCCCTATGAACATCCTCCTCTGTTCCAAAATGGAACAAGAAGCAATCATTTGAAATGGAAATCACCTCAACATTTGGTGACCACTTCCTCCTCACCCAATCTATTACAAAATCAATATTTGGTCTACATCTAACAAAGCTACCAATGCAAACCATAACATACATGTTTGTTTCCCTATCTACCAGATATTGAGGAACTTGCAAAGAAGGGACATTCAATCCCTAATAAGGAAACGAAGGGATAAACAAATATTTTTCAATCGAGACTTGGTCTGCCTAGGTGAGGCGCTCCTATGT
The DNA here is from genome assembly GCA_019776745.2 of Taxus chinensis. NCBI lineage: Eukaryota > Viridiplantae > Streptophyta > Pinopsida > Cupressales > Taxaceae > Taxus > Taxus chinensis. The sequence goes on from CM034155.1 coordinate 512,064,620, forward strand.
TTCACCCCCTGCCCCCGAATCTATCAACAAAGTGAAGCACAATGAACCAAGATCGGGGCATGGTCAATTTACCACCCGTGATGGGATTCAAATTTCATTGATGTTTCCTCTGTTACCACGCTCCACCCATTACAAATTCATATTTCTCTACTGAAGTAAAAAATGGGGCATTTATGATTTCCTTTAGTGGAATGTATGGGGACGGAATGGATGGAAATGAATGGGATGAGGTTGAGCAGGATGTGTTTTTTGAAAATACATGAATTGATCAAGAGTGGGTTCATGGATCTAACCTGAACCCTCCTCAAAAAAACCTTCCTGCTGTCAGTGGGTCATGGGCCAGCAAACTGGGTGGATCTAGACCTATGGGAATTGATGGAATCAAGGGGATTGTCATTTCCCTAAATTATCTCCAATCTAGAACATAAAAGCCACTTCACTTGATGTTCCTAAAGGATGGGTAGAGAAGGCACAAAAAAATTATTATTTTTCTATCAATCGCATATTTGCTAGGATTAGACCCAATATAGACTTAGTTAGAGCTTGGGTTTTTAGGAAATGGAAGCTTTTTGGATGTCGGAAGGTAATAACTACTGCTTTTAAATCCTTCTTGTTAAAATTCATGCTGAAACAAGATCTTCTTAGAGTGACCAACGGAGGGCCCTAGATTTTTGGAAAAACTCTTTTGCACATCTCTAGATGGAGCCCTAGCCTCGACTTAGGAAACGTGGTTCCTAGCTGCTTCCCTATCTTAGCAAGGCTTCCATCTTTGGCTTTAGATTTTTGGTTTAAACACAAACTAGAAGGGATATCCAAATCTCTATGAGATTTGTTAGTTGTGGACCCTACAACCCTGGCTTATACCTGAATGGTTTATGTGAGGATGTGTGTTAATGCCCCGAATGACATGACATTACCAACTTCCATCAGGTTCACATCCAAGTTTGGATTTTCAAACCAAGTGGTTGTTTATGAGGCATCCCCTGTCATTTTTGCTAAATTCTGGATAGTTGGTCATAGCTTAGGGGTGCACTCATTTGCTTAGGAATGGAAGAAAAAATCCCCTATCCTCAGCCCTAATCAGAAAAAAAATTTAGTCAAAGACTCGCTACTCACTGGAGAAAGATGCAATGTATGTCACTCGATATGTGCTCATGTATGTGGAGACAAATTCTCTAGAAGATGTGTCAACTCTGGTCCTAGAGCCAGAAGTGGACGTAGATGAGCATGGAGTGGACAGTAGCTTTGATGGCTCCCCTGCCCCAGCGTGGATTGCTACCATGTCACATGCCACACCTTTTGACTACATACGAATCCATTTTAAGGAGGAATTTTCTCCATTGGAAAAATCTAAGATATCTCTATTTGGATGTGCTCGTGAATCTTATGTGTTGATGGTTGACAATATTAATAATCTAGTTGAGAAGACTAGTATGGATATCTCATTTGAAGAATTCAGATTGAAATTAGATGAAGAGCATTTTTTAGAAGGTAAACTTGAAGTTATATTGAATTTTTATTCTCTTGTTTTATCTACCCCACCCTCTAATTTTGACAGTGGTTCGGACCCCACTCGTTTTGATCCTAACTCCTTGAAAATATTCAAGGTTTGGGAGTGCCCTAAATATAAGGATTACTTGAGAATGATGTTTGGTACATAAAATGATCTTAATGATCTGCCCATAGATAATGGCTATAATATCATCCACCATCGAAATTCTAAGTATCTTCGGGGATGAATTCCTTGACTTTTATGGTTGTACTATCATTCCTATCTTGTTTTCCCTTTATAGGACATTCATTTCTCTTTCTTCTTTTTTTCTTGTTGAGGGGAAATTGTGCTTTGGTGTATTTAATTTTTGAGCTTTGAATAATTAATCTAGGGGTTAACCCTTTTTGTAATCTCCCTAGGTATGATCCCAATAAAAAATCCCTTTCCCCTTAATAAAAAATAGGGCATTTATAAAATCTCTCTCCTCTTCAGAAGACATTTACCTATCAACACCTATAATTCATCACCATGAATTACCAAGTTACTTTTACAAAATGTATTATTTGTTACTTTAAAAAAATTAAAATTAATTAATAATGAATCTGTATGTGTAAAAAAACTACTAGTCTTTCTAGGTAAGTACTCCAAATTGGGGGGGCAAAAGGGGGTCTTAAGTGGACGCATTTTTCTAAAAAATAAAAAAATTCAATTTGTACGATTTTTTTGAAATAGTTACACTCAAAATTGGAAGATGTTGTATAAACATGAATCATAACGTTTTAATTCTAGTTTCTAAGATAATAAATTTTATTGAAAATGAATAAGTTTAAATTGGTCAAATAACTAAAATACCAACATGTGTTTTGTACAGGTCCTTGCTTCAGGCTTGGGGATCCAAACTAGATCCCATGTCTTGAGGCATGGCTTGGAAAAAGTAACAGCTTAAAACATGTACACACTATAATGCACACACGTTATGACATGTACGCATTCTGCATAGTATGAACACTATATGTGCTTTTGGCATGCTTCTATTTTCAAAATTAAATGTTTAAGTATAATTTTTTCATTTACTATTATTTATATTTAAAATATGAAATAATAATAAATGAAAAACTTATAATTTAAATTTATTTTAGTAAATATAAGAAATTAGGGTCAATCTGCACCATATGCAACTAGTTTCACAGCTCCATGAATCATTGTTTAGGAGATAGTTTTTATAGTATAATATGCTCAGTACATAGGTAATTTTCAGGATTTCAACATTCAACCTAAATATTTTAGCATTTAAATTCTACAATCGAAACCCTAAACCCTAAACTCTAAACCATGATCCCTAAACACTAAACCCTAAGTCCCAAAACCTAAAACTTAAACATTCATCCCTTACTCATGAGCCCTAAACCTTGAGCTTTAAACCCTATACGTGAGCCCTAATCCTTAAACCCTAAAACCTAAACCATGAACCACGAGCCCTGAATGCTAAAAACTAAAAACTAAATCCTAAACTCTAAATCTTAAACCCTAAACCCTAAACCCTAAACATTGAATCCCAAACCATAGACCCTAAGCCCTAAACCTTAAACCATAACCCCTAAATCCTAAAAAATAAAACCTAAACCCTGAACTCTATGACCTAAACCCTTAACCCTAAGACCTAAACCCTAAACTATAAACCCTAAATCCTAAAACTAAAATAATAAAACCTTACCTTGAAGACTAAATCATAAACCCTAAACTCTATACCCTAAACCCTTAACCATAAACCCTAAACCCTAAACCCTAAGCCTTGATTCGTAAACCCTAAACACTAAATGTACAGCCTTGAGCTCTAACCCCTAAATCTTAAACCTATAAATCTAAACCTCGAACATTGAGCCATAAACCTTGAACCATGCACCCTAATCCCTAAACCTTAAACCATAATACTTAAACCCTAAACCTTAAACCCTGAGCCATGAGCCCTAAACCCTAAACAGTAAATCCAAAGCCATGAGATATAATCACTAAACCCTAAACCCGTAACTCTTAACCTCAAACCATGAGCCATAAACCCTTAACCATGCACCCTAAATGCTAAGCCCTAAAATATAAACCGTAAACCCCAAGCCTTAAACTCTACACCCTAATCCCTAAGCCCTAAAACCTAAACCATAAACCCTAAAACCTACACCATAAACCATGTATCATAAGCCCTAAACACTAAACACTAAACCCTGAACCCTAAACCCTAAACCCTAAACCCTAAACCATGAGCCCTCAATGCTAAACCCTAAATCCATAACCCTAAAACCTGACCTTTAAACACTAAACCCTAAACACTGAATCCTAAACCCTAAACTCTAAACACTTCGACTTAAACCCTTAACCCTTAACCCTGAGACATAAACCCTAAAATATAAACCATAAACCTTAAAAATAAAATAATAAACCTTATACTCTGAACACTAAATCATAAACCCTATACCCTAAACCTTAAACTCTTCACCCTAAACCCTAAACACTAAACCTTGAAGTCTGAGCCCTAAGCCCTAAACCTTAAACTCTAAATCTAGAGCCCTAAGCTCTAACCCCTAAACCTCATATATTTCTAGTAGGTCTCATGAGTGAGATCATCTTTTTGAATATAAATTTTAGGACCATATTTCCTAGTCTCATGCCTAGAACCATCATTGAGTCTACGTAGTGCCCACTCCTCTTCGATACTTATTATATTTTGATTTCGATCACTGTTGACTATAGACATGTATATTATTGTATCATTTTGGTTTAGCATGATGTTAGATGATAAAGATATTCTAATTATTAATGGATTGTGATTCATAGTATGCTTGTATGGATTCTTATATACATTTGATGATGATGATGTGTTGTTGGCATGTATATTACTGACATTCAGAATTCTTGTTGCGTTGACTAGGATTTAGCTTTTGAAGTAATCTCGTGATCTTGTTGATATTGATAAAAGATATAATTGAGATGTTGAAATTTTAGACAAACGATAACATTTTTAGTAGAGATGATGATTTAGCTATGTTGGAGCTCAATTTTATTTCACCCTGTTTGTTCAAAATGTCTCAATCCACTTTGAAAGTTTTATCTATCTCCCTATATTGATGCGCGAAAGCTTTTTCCTTCATTTGGTTGCCATGGTCAGTCCTTTCCTTTGGTCGAGGATCACATTGAGTATGGATATCATTTTCCATTTCTCTTTCCATGAGAAATAATTTGTGATTTGGGCATGAATTCGAGGTTTCCCCTTCCTTCTATGTTTCCACATTCATGTTTTCCTTGTCAAATTTTTTTCCCAACATCTGTGGGAACATGGTCCTTTCTGATTGGATGCGGCTCGGAGGGTCTTTTTGGTGAAACTTTTCATTTTCGTCACATTTGTAAAAAATACCAAATTGTCCCCGCACCCCCGATTGTATCTAATTGGTTATTCAACAAACATGAAGTAGCATGGAAAAATTATTACTTTGACCCCGAAGAAGGACACGTGGAAATTTTTCAAGTTACTAGTGGGGAGGTGGGTCACTGGAGCATTTTATATATTTTTCTCTTTTTGTACGAAGGAGCGAAGTTATGAAATGATCCACAACTCTGCTAGGGCCCACATCAAGATTTAAAAGCAGAGCGGGTCACTGAGGAATTTTGCTACTCTCAGGCCCACTTCAATTCAATTCTTGTCCATGTGGAGGACCTACACACATTTGAAATTCACCTCTTTGTTTGACCTTTGGAGTTGCGCAAAGGAGACACGTGGAGACTTCTACTGGCTTCTCTTTATACTTAGAATTTTTCAGTGTCCAATGAAACTTTTACAGACCCAGGACACGTGGAAGGCCCATGCTTGTTTGGGAGTCCTTATTTTAAGCCTCATACCAAAAGAGCATCGAAGGGACACGTGGAGGTCTCTTCTCACTTTGTCCATACTTCAAATTTTTCAGTGGTGGATATAGCTTTGTCAGGTTCTGGAAACGTGGGGGGCCTACGCTTATTTGATGATCTTCCTCTAGGTCCCACCTTCGCAGTTGCACCAAGCAGACACGTGGGGGATTCCATTGGATCCTCTTTATACTTAGACTTTTTAAGTGTCCGGTGTAACTTTTTCGTACCGAGGACACGTGGAAGGCCCGTGCTTGTTTGGGAGTACTTATTTTAATCCTTATACTAAAAGAGCACCAAAGGGACACATGGAGGTCTCCGCTCACTCTGTCCATACTTAGAATTTTTCAGTGGCAGATGCATTTCTCGGACCCTAGGCACGTGGCACCTTCCGCTGGTCCCTAAATTCTTTCAATAAATTTGTTGGGATGAGACACGTGGTAAGCTCACGCTTGTTTGGGGTCTCCGCTTTTGGGCTCCATATCAAAAGTGTGTTGAAGAGACATGTGGAGGCTTCCGTTGGTTGGCTCCTCTTTGTACTTAGAATTTTTTGAAGGCTGAGGAAATTTTTCTTGGGCCCAGGGAACATGGTGATCCTACGCTCGTTTGAGATCCTGCCTCTAAACTTCATCTTTGAAGTTGCACTGAATAGAAGCATGGATGATTCTGTTGGGGTTTCCTAGACTCTTAATTTTTAGCAACCGGTGCAACTCTTTAGGGTTCTAAACACGTGGAAGGCCCACACTTATTTGGGAACCTATCTTTGAACCTCACCTTTGCATTTGTGCCAAGGAAATGCGTGGATGCTTTCGCTATCTCCTCTTTGTACTTGGATGACTCGGGCTCACATCGTAGATATATGATGTAATCCATGCGGGGGCACTCAATTATGAGAAGTATGAATGCAGGTATCCATACGGGGGCAATTATTTTTCAAAATCTATTCTCGAGGGTGAAAATGATTGCTTGTCAGATCCAACCATATGGAACCACCTGAAAATGATCAAAAAGGGGATTTCTAGCATAACAGAATGAAAGAATGATTAAGAATATTGTCAAAAATAATGATACAACATCCCAATCATAGTTGAGGGTCTAAGAAATGTGATCATTTCAAGATTTATCCACCTAACAACTTTGGGTGTGAATTTTTTAAATATCACTTTCTGAGACAAATTTGTAACAAGCAAAGGATTCCTCGAATATTCTTATTTTTGAGGGGAAAATTTGGGATGAGTGAGCAAGTAAATTTTATAAATGCAATGAGAATACTCTTGCATAAGGTCGGAGGTTAACTTTTCTGAGAAAGTCTGAGAGAAACCATTTTCCTTAGAGGCCATCTGAGAGACCAGTTCATTTCCTTGTGTTGTTTAGATTAAATTACGTCAAGGTGGTTTTAAGTGTATAACCATTGACAGGATCTGAGATTCATTGAGAAAATTTCCCCTACTGATGAATCTGATGAACTTTAAATGACTCTGTGTTGATCATGTGCAGTATTGTGTCTACTTTGCTTCCAGAATGTTTTCAAATAATTTTTCTTGTTCCTCTTACAATCTTATTTTAAAATCTCTCTGAGTCACACAAGATCTCGTCCATGTGTTAGTATTGTGGCATTTAAAATTTCATTATGAGAAGAGCCTTCATCTGGTAATGAAATAAACAATTTAATATCACTTTAATATCACTATGTTGATAAATATTATTTGTAAGCCTATGAGTGTATCTTAGGCATGACGAACCATGAATTTCTAGCATTTAATTGAGTCTTTAGCATGAGCCTTTGTTTTTAATTATCGAAGAGTGTGTGAAATCGTTTCTCTCTAGGCTTCTATTGATGCACACCTTCTTGTTAAAGGAATATTTTTTTTTTTGAATCATTATGTCTGTGAGTTTTCCAATTTTTGTAAAGTCTCTCAAAGATTTAGTATAATAAACTTTATCCTACTTAACTTCCCACCAATAAATTTCTCAAACAATGAGTCCTACACGAACTACCCCTGTTTGTACTGTGTATCCACAAATGAATAAATTCCAATGCCAAATTATGTAGGGACAATCAGGATTCATTTATTGTCTTTAGTAACCCAAACCTTTGTCAAAGAAACATCTCCACTCTTTAGTGTGAAAACTTGTGAGAGTTAGATTGTGTTGTATTGATCATATTTCCCCGAGGTTCTCATTAAGACTGTGTAAAGAAGGATCTCTCGATGTCTTTCACTGATGCAGGTTACAAAACAGGTCCTCTCACCCTGGTTAAAGGCACAACCTAAAGTAGTGGGGGTAGATCAAACCCTTAGTAAGGTGTTATCCATTTCTCCAATGCCCAAGTGACAAAGAGTCAGACAAATCCCATCCCTAGCTACAAAATGACTCATATCATGGTCTTTCTATCCCTAAGCATTCCACCAGTCTTGTGATGTTGCTCGGCCCCCGCAGGAGAATCAATTTGGATACCAACAAGATATATGCGAATGATTATTGATTTATGTGTTTCTATTTTATCTTTGATGTTATTGATGCGGGCATGAGGCCGAAGGAAGTATTGCTTGATGTTGCAGGTAATTATATCACAAAAATCAAAAGGGGGATTAAAGACCAACCACAACGGAATACTAGATGGATACAATGAAGGTCACCATGGCAACTTGTGTAATGTTGTTTTTTTGTTGTTGTTAGGGCTTCCCCATGGGGAACGACCTCCAATTGTGACCACGGGTTGTGTGCTATTCTTTCCTTTTGTATTTTATTTATTGTAGAGTATGTGGTTTATTTGTGATGTAATTTGTTTGATCATTGTTGATTAATGTGCTTTTATTAAGTAAATCATGTTATTAAGTTATTTGGGGATGTGACAAAGGGAGTCATTTATTAGACTTGTTGTTCTTTTGGACTATGTGATTTTTTTTTGAATGCAAGTGACTTTGAGTGTCGTAAACTCTAACTTACCTTGGAATTTTGGATTTTGGCTTAAGGACCATTTTTGGAGGCTTATGGGACAAGCTAAGATTTTCCCACACCTCTTTATTTCTTACACCAATCCTACCTATGGATTAGGGGGTAAAAATAGACCCCATTAGGTGTTTTGTAAGACAAAAAGTGACATTTATTGCACTTTTATTACATGGGTTTTCAATTTCATCCTTAAAGGGTGTGGGTTTAGATTGTGTGTAAGAGGTTTGTCATTCCTCTCAACCACCAATTTATTGTGCATTGGGGTTGAGGTTGGAATTGTGATAGGGAGTTATGGATGAGCGATGTGGCATCCTACATGGAGCCACCTAACCCTCCTCTTTCCTTTTTCTATATATGCAAGTTTATTTGGTTGTTTTGGAGTTACTTCTTTTCATTTGTGCTCTTGTATTCTAGAGTTAGAGAATTTTTGGAATTCTTGTTGAATTCTTGATCTTGTTGGATTTGGATTGATCTTGAAGGAGCTTGGAGTGTAACTCTTTGATCAAATTTCTACCATGGGAAGGTAGAAACTACACCCTTGGTTTACTTGTTTTCTTTAATATTTGTTTATTTTTATGAAAGTGAATGGTTTATGTGCTTGTTGGGTTCATGGGTAGAATGCATAAGTATGGTGTAGGATAAGAATATGGGGATTTTATATGTAGGGAGGCATAAGAGTTTATTTCATGTTTTTATAGGGAGTTGTGTTGGGTTCCCCACCTTGGATAAGAGAATGCTTGCATTTCTTACTTGGTTCTGTTAAGGGAGACATAAGAGATTGTAGGGAAGCATAAGAGAATGTGAGAAGCATAAGAGGATCTTGAGGGAGGCATACGAGTTGTGTAGGGTTTTTGAGTTGTATATTGGAAGGTTTTAAAGTTGCCACCTAATCCCATTGGGAGGCATAAGTGATCTCCCCATAGATCCTTACTCCATTGGCTTTGAATTTCAAGCCTTGTGTATGTTGAAATTTGTATTCTTTTGATTGTTTTCTTGTGTTAAATGTGTGTTATATGGTTGTGAAGAGTTTTATTTTGATGTTAAAGCATTTTGTAGTTTCCAAGAGTTAGATCCATCCTTTATTGCATTTTGGTTGGGGCTCAGGGGCCAATGAGGAGGATAGCTTCTTCTCCTCATTGGATTATTGGTTGGGTAGAAAGCATTGCCTCTCCTCCATTTTTGTTGTTGTGATTAAAGTGAAGAAATGTGGAGATATTTTGGAAGACTTGGGACTTGGATTATTTGTTGAAGTCAAAGGAAATCCTTCATGTAGAAAGTGTCTTGTAATTCTCACTTAAGGTGGAAGACTAGTAGATTGTATTGCAAGGAAGTTATATTATATATTTTGCTATTAAGTTGTATTACTATATTTGAAGAAATTTCATTAAAGGATGTGTATTTTCCTTTATATTCAATTATTTTTATGTAAAGGAATGAATTAAATGGATATCTTGTTTTAATTTTACCTTGTGTTGAAAGAAAAGAAAGTTGAAAATTTTAATGTTTTGATAGTAATGTGAATTTGGAGGTTGTCATAGCCTCATTCTGAGTTGAAACACTTAAACATTCTTTCGTTTGATATATTCAAAGTTAAAGTTAAATTTTGGTAGCTATGTTTCTTCATACATTCATTTTTAGAGCTCTCTGGCCTGCACAGTGATCGACACCAATCATTCTTAACCAGTGTTAGTGTACTCAGTACTGACATCTGTCACTATTTCATGTTTACGGTTCTGAAATGTTAAATCCAAGATTATTTTTCAACTTAAATGATAATATGACTTGTTGAGTAACCTTGAATTAAATGAACAATTTGGGTAAACTTATTTTAGGTGAATGTGGATCATTAATGTAGAAGACATGCTAAAAGCTTTATAAATAGACCTAATTGATAGTAATTGGTGTCATCGTCTGAACCGTTTCTGGCATTCCTATGACAAACATCAGTCACTTTATACTACATAAATTGTACCTTTTCAAACTTGAAATACATGTGTGGTTATTTTGTATGTATTAGACATTTTTGAGTCTTTTTATGCTATCTTGAAATTTAACAATAAGTTTTCCTGGTACAAATCCTTTATCCTTTTGCATTTAAAAACATTATTCAAAAAGCTTAATAATAACAAAATAACCAGTGCTAGTAGTTGAACCAACATCGGTAGCATAGTGGGTACCATGGTCGATCAAGAGACTACCATCGGTCACCTGTGCATGAACTTTTTTTTTTTAAAAAGTGTGTTTCTAGCCAATCCATTGGTTCTTATAGATCCAAACTTCACCCAAAGGTATATCTATCATGTGTGGGCCGTGTATGCTTGTTGTACCCATTCTCCAACCTGAAAAGGATATTTAAATGCTTAGGATCCTTGATCTACAAAATGGGGTTTTTCCCATCAATGAAAAAAAAAAAATAGAGAACTAATAAACAATAGATCTCAAACCAGATCTAGGATAGATACTTGTATTGAAGTTAAATACATAAGAATGTATGATTCAATCTAAGATTCAACTATCCTAAAGGAGGATCCATTGGATGGAATCCCCTTCTTCTTGCACATTGGATCCAAGAGGAGTCATTCATGGTTTTCCCCTTGAACCATAACATCCACTCCTCCAACCCACAAATCAAGAAAAGAAAAGAGACCAAATGAGGAGGCTAGGGAAAAGAAAAAGGTTTAATAATATTTCATAAGGATAGTTAGGGTTAGTATGAGACCCTAAGATCTATTGGCCATAATTGATTTGATCCAAGGGTTAGGAATCAATCCTACAATTGTTTGGTAAGAATTCATGTTTTGAACTATTAAATAATTTAAGGGTTTGTATAAATGGGTGAGTGGGACCACTTAGGGATCTAGTGTATTAACTTAAAAATGTAACCCTCTAGTAGGTTTCAATGTATGTTTCAATGATCATTAAAGGAAGTAATTTAAGTGAACTAAGGTACCTATGGGTAAGGGTTTATTAAATGTGGAATAAATGGGATTTTGTGAAAGAGGATAGTATTTAATAAAGCTAAAGAAATTAATGGAAATTTATCTAGGGATGATAATTAAATTAATATTAGAATGGGATTGAGAATATTTAATTAATAATCTAGACTTGATCTATCTTATGAAATGTAACATTGTTGGTAGGAAGTTAATTAATCATGTATTAGGGTTTGACACCCTTGTAGTCCTTTAAACAAAAAAATTATTTTTGCAACTTTTTAGATAAGTATTTTAGGGTTTCTTGTGGTTTTAGAACATCAAATTTATGGGTGTCACACTTGGTATAAGAGACATGGGTTCAACGCTTGGACCCCAGGCACACTTGAAAACATAAGGCATAACAAGAAAACATATCGCAACTCTAAACCTAGATCACATAACTTTGCATGATATTGTAAATGAAGAAAACCTAAAAAACTGAAAAAAAATCTAGAGTAATAAACTAACTCTTACCCTGGTCTTTGCAACAGGCACGTACTAGATGAGGGGTTCTTGCAAGTTCACCTAGACTTACCACCTCTATACCAGATAATAGCGGCCATATTACCTCAGATACATTAGACGTTACATGATGTTAATGCTTTTGTGTTCAAAGAAAACTTTTGAAAGCCATGGATTTGGGGTAATAATTCCTAAAGAATCCCCAAATGCTTCAATCAACAAATCAGTGGACCATCTGATAAGAAATAAGCAAGATTTTCTAACTAGCATACATTATGAAGTAAACACTCAAGTTTAAGCTAATTAAAACTACCTCTATTCTTTGAAAGCTTATAATAATGAACCTAGTAAGCCCTAAGAAATCAGTTTTAGTGATTAAGAGAAAGAGATCTCCCCATTATAGGCCTTCAATCCAATGGATCTTCTCCTTTACCCTATAAATTAGATTAACAATACAAGAGATGAAGTAAATAGCTCAATATCTAAACTAGAAATGAAATCTAGAACCTAGATGCAAAATTCTATAATTTATTCTAAGGAAGAAGGGAGGAATTCTTGAAAATGAGAGAGGGGGTCTAGCCCTATATATAGTTTTTCATTTGGGAAAAAGGGGAACTTGAGTGCATGTGGGACAAACACTAAATTCCAAATACCACTTTTAGCTAGTCAAAGATTACTTTGACTAGGTTTAGGGAGTGACAAACCATGTTTAAGCTTAGTTAAACATGTTTAGGAGGTGATTAGGGTTTGGAGAGAGTTTTGAAGGGTTAGATCAATCCAATGGAATGGATTGATAGGCCAGGAAGGTGGTAGAAGTGGACTAGAAGAAAGTAAGAAGCTAATGTAGTTAGAACAAATCTATGATAGCTTGTTTAGATGGTTTATAAGAGGAGAAACAACAAAAGGGATGTGGTAGGAATAAATTTAGATAGGTCGAACCGGTGGTGTGTCGTCAGTTTGCAGGGAGAAGCACAACTAGCGAAATATTAGTCATAATAGTGCATTGGCCAAACTACAGATGTCTATATTTTTCCCTATATGAGGTGATGTAAGTTACATCACTTCAAAGAAAGTAGACAAATATAAAAGAGAAGAAAAATTTGAAGGGATCAAAGAAAAATTAATAGGATGAAGGATGCCCCCTCGAGTGTCGATGGGGTGATAGAAAAATGCAATCGACGATCGAAAAAGAAAGAAGAAAGAGGAAAGGGAAGTGTGAAGAGAAGAAGATGAGAAACAAGGAAAGAGATATTGAACTATCCACAAATCAAATGTATTCAATTTTTTTAAATCATCATTTTGCTTAGATACCTCCACATTGATCCTTATTAAAAATGTGAGCATACAACAGAAGCGTATAATGACATGAAAATCCAAGATACAAAAAAACTGTCTATTGCCAAAATGCCGACTCCATGCAACATAAAAACATGTAACACAATACAAGAAGTAAACAAACTCATGTAACAGGGAAAATAAGTACAGTCACACACACTTAAACCAACAACGTTCAAGAAGGTTGCACAAATATTTTGTTATCAAGTTGAAGCCCCAAATGTTCTGATAAATGACAAGGGTAAGAATGATGCCCCAAGCAATATGCATAGGCAAGGGAAATGACGGAGGATGCTTGGGTCTGATGAAAAAGCAACATGCACAATGAAAACAGTACCTAGGCAACTGATAGTGCCCCAGAGTATAGACAAAGTAAGCATCGGTCTTTTATAAATTATTGTAGATCAGGGTGACTCACAAGTCATAGTGTCAAAGCATGTGAAAAATGTCAGCAGGATATGGGATGAGTGCCATGCAAAAGACACAGATTTCAGCCGAAAAAATGAGCTGGTTACCAATTTTAGGTCATTTTCAAAGTTTTATATTGTTTTTTATTTTTCTGAATCAATTTTACAATTTTTTAAAATTTTGATCAGTCAAAAGAATTCAAAAGATCAAAGATCTTCTAAAAATTACACGCGAAGGAAAACGGAGGAAGGCAAGGCCGCAAAAGAGCCAAAAGGTATCCCCATAGAAAGAAAAGCAGAGTAATAATAATTATTTTAAATAATCATTTTTCACGACGGGATAAAGGATAGAAGATAAAGAAGAAAAGAAAATAGAGGACAACGCCTGTAAGGTTCGTAAACAATGCCAAGGTTAAGAGGAAGTGTCTGCAGGGTAGCACAAAGTGCCCCAGCATGTGAAAAATAATAAAAATAATTATTTTAATACAAAAATAATTATCCCGGCGGGTAGAAGAAGCTTAGAATGTCCACAACGAAGAAAACATACCCCAGGGGCACCGTGATGAGTTAATATACCCACCCGGGGGGGTAAAAACAATCACGATCAATTCATTTGTACCAGAGCCCTTGTAAATTTTTACCATGAGGTGTCAACGAGAGAGCCTGGAGTACGATGTAGAGGTTACCGATGAGGCAAAGGTGAGCAGACCGGATACGGGAGTACGAGCGAGACCCCACAGATAGACCCTTCGTGAATGGTCTATCCTTTCCTTTTTTAAATTCAACATTTAATGCTTTCTAGGTCATTTCAAGGGTAGGTAGGCAGGAAAGACACATACACACGCACACATGTGTCGAAAATATGGAGATGCACACACGTACACATCGAAATGATAGGTATGCATGGGCGTATGCATTGAAAAAGGTGGGTACATGTGAGCGTATGCATTGAAAAATGTGTATGCGCACGTGTTTCTGTCGAAAGGGGAAACGGGGACATGTGTGCGCGCGCATCAAACCAAGCGCATATGTGCTAGGGGGAATTTTTTTTGAATTTACCAAGAATGGATGCGCGCACGCGTGCACACTGGGAGGGATGCGTAGGTGTCACAGTGGGTGCATTTGCATCCTGTGTGGCATACACAGGAAAAAATGAAAAGGTACGGAGCATGTACGCATCGGTTAGGGCGCGTAGGTGTTGAGGAGGACGTGCGTGTGTCGAAAGAGCCACGCATGCATCCGAAAGAAAGTAAAACACACATATAGCAATAAAATATAAGTGTAGAGGAGAATAATTAGAAGAACTTAGAAGAAAAATGGAAGTTAGTAAGTTAAAGGACCTAGCGAACCATTTTTCCTTAGAAAGATAGCTAGAAGTTAGAGAAGTGCCTAACACTTATTTGATCTTACAGCGTAGATTACCCGCACTTTAGACGTGGGAGAGATATGGCCGCCTTGAGACGATAGAGGCACAGTTCGAGGATGGAGATAGGGGGATATTAGATATCCTCCTTTATGTCACAGGGTTAGCCTACGTGGTTGACATGCCCCAAATCACATTGGACCACGACCTTCTTACGGCCATAGTAGAGAGATGGCACAGCAAGATCCAGTGCTTTTGGTTACCTACAAGGGAGATCACCATTACATTGGAGGATGTCTGGTGCATCATGCACGTTCTTATCATTGGCTAGCGCATTCAGTATGTGAGCGACAGAGTAACATTGGATGGATGCATTGCACATCTATTCGGAGTCCCAACGATACCTGACGGTGAGATTATCGTTCTGCATCGAGGATCCGGAGCTAGATCGAGTCATGGTATACATGATGGCGTTTGTAAGTGGAGTTTTACTCCTTGACAAGATCAGTTCCTCATTCCCACTTGGACTACTCGAGGTGATCCTTGGACTGATACAGGGAGAGACTTATTGTTGGGGTCAGTGCATTCTAGCACATCTTTACTGGGATCTACATCTTATCACTTACTACCGTCAGAAGATGGTAGGCCCGGCTAGGCTCCTTATGATATGGGCTTGGGATCACATTACTATCGGGCGCCCCTTAGGCGCTCTTAGAGTTCGGGATCCAGAGGAGCCATCTACTATGGGTTGGGTCCCAGTCGGGGATGATGTTCAGCCTTACATGGGTGATCCTTACCCCTATTGTCGAGAGCTCAATGACTTACAGCAGGTGGCCATGGTATGGAGGTTGTACTGACATTTCCAATGGCCTGAGGATGCCCAAGAGTTATCCATAGCTGGAGTAGAGCATTTTATCATGGGTAGCCGCAGCTATATGTAGGATTTTTACGGGGTTGACAGGTGTCAGCGACAGTTTGGTACTACACAGGATGTTCCGGGGCCTGATATGTGGTACGCACGGAGGGTGCGTGAGTATTTTGACATGGGGCCACATATAGCCCTTGACAGAGCTTGGGATATTTTTACACAGGTGGTACCCGTTGCATGGGTAACTTTGAGGCAGATGTGAGATCCAGGATGCACAACAGAGTACGTGCCCTGGTATCATGGCTTCATTCCACACAAGCTGACCATTCCTAGGGCAGCATATGAAGCAGGTGTGAGGCCTCCCCTAGTGGGGCTGCCTAGTGATGACGATGGCACCAGAGGTGATACTAATGATGATGATTTAGATGATGAGGGTGTCCTCGATGCATAGCATTGAGTTAGAGGCAGGGCCCCACAACCGCAGGTATAGGGTCCTAGGCCTATACCTAGGCAGGCACACCAAGCCCCAGCTGGTCTGTTGCCTCCAGTAGGCATTCTAGTGGGCATATATGTCCCATTACAGAAGGTTATACCACAGCAAGGTCCACCTCCTCAGGCTCCAAGGGGTGGTGATGGACAGATTGTTGCATTATAGCAGCAGTTACAGGCCACAATAGCGGTACAACTTCAGGGGGCCGTAAAGAGAGATTAGGCCAGAGCACATGTTCAGGTATTGACTGTCGAGAGAGACCAGGACAGGTCTCAGTTTTAGGACAGTGGTAGGGTTACATGACATGGTCAGAATGCATAGTTGACAGTGCAGGGTGCTTAGTTAGTGGGTGCCCTAGGCTAGGTACAAAGCCAGTTACACAATGTCATGGTTCAACATGACCAGGTGTAGGATGAGGGACAGACCTATTTGATGGAGAGAGACCAGGCCTAAGTTGATTTATAGAGTGTCGCATTAGAGAGAGATCGAGAGGCCACCGCTACTAGGCAGGCTGATGTTGATAGAGGTCGATTGATAGGCAAGCACGATGCCACCCTATAGGCAGCCTTAGCCATGAGAGACAATGATTTGATACGTGACACTATCAGGGCCACAGGCGAGGCTCTTTATTATAGGACTGCCTACTTCTAGGTAGTTCCAGTAGCAGAGTGAGTGACACCTTATGCCCAGGTTGATGTGAGCCGCACAGGCTCTAGATCACAGAGGTCGGCCAAATCAGTACAGCAGTTGGCTACACATTTGAGTACACAGCAGAGGGGCGCACAAGGTCTTCCCTCACAGTTGGCAAGTTCCTCAGGGGCAGGCCCCTCACAACCTCTATTATTCTGTCCTCCAGGACATGGTCCCAGGAGCCCCAGTGAGGGAGACAATTGCGGTCGAGTCACCTACTCATGCCATGATGTATGTATCAGATGTATACGTTTCTTATGAAGGCTAATTTTGACTATGTATAGATTCTTTACATTCTTTCACGGATGCTTATAGATGAAGGTTTGATTTTGATCGATGTATGTACTTTTGATGTATCACCACACCTTTGTATGCAGGCTTAGTATCTGATCCATGCCCCTTTTATATGGCAGATGGACAAAGCATTTTGTATATACCAGACTCTGACACAGATATTTTTATACATGTACCATATGGACATTTACTTCTTTGTATATTTGTCTTGCTTTGATATGTTGCCATGGTAATGATGTTTCACTGATGTTCATGTTGTATCTTTCCTTCTTCATGTATGTGCATACTTTCAGATGTAGAGATGTATATGTTTTTCTTTGATAGTGATGATATACTATGTAGTTGATATCATGTTTTTTTTTTAATTTATGAGATGTTTGATTCCACATGGCTAATATTTTGGGATGATACTAGCTGATATTGGTGTGGCGGGGGATAGATTAGTGATTATGCGCAACACCTCTTGCCCCCATTGATGAGATGATATGTGATGACTAGCTTAGCATACATGCATGATGTAATACTTAGCATTTTTGAATATATGATGTAGTAAATGATGTGATAAATGTGATGAAATGATAGATGATAGATGTGATAACAAACAACTGTGCTAAACAAACACGCAAGAAAAAGTTTTAAAAACTAAAATAATATACACATGCAACACAATGCAATGCAACTAAAATGAAGATTAATGTAACACTTTAATCTAAGCAAGTAAAAAAAATGAAATCTACCAGATGCACATAACAATCAAATAAACATACAACAATTACTTACAAGCATAAAATTCCTAATAATGAATACATCACAACACACAATTAAACCTAACAAGATCTAATATAATGTAAGCAAAGAATCATTCAAAGAACGAACAACACAACAAGCTAAGTACATCAAAACTATACAAACCAACAACTAAAAGCAATCTAACTACCACTTTGTTTTTACGGGACAATATTAACATATTTTCTAATGTTTTTGAGTTTATCACAAAGGATAAGTTTTTTAAGACTACGGTTTATGACGTCGATCTAGGTTTCCCTAGGGTAACATCACGAAACTAATGTAGCTGCAGCCCTAAGAAGGGAATTTTTCTAAATGTTTAGGCTTTTGTGTACCCTTTTCAAATGTTTTTGTATTTTCAAGGTCATGTTCTGGAAGCAATGTACAATCTTTAAAGAAATGTGGAATGCCCTCAACGTGATGTGGGAATATACAAAGGGTTAAATGCCATGTGTTAATGTACGATGAAGTGGAATGTGAATGTGCCCCCAGTGAGATGTGGGAATATACAAATAGGCCACATCCTTCACACAAATATAGCGTAAGTAAACCTGATCACAGGTCCTGCAAGGGAGCTTGAGGTCGGATCCCTAGACCTAGCCAGGGTACTATGGAATTTAGTAAGTGGCAAGAGCTACCCATCCTGTCGCAAGAGTGACTTGTGTATGAGAAACCTTCCTTTACCACTGGAAACTGGTTTTCACAAAAGGACATGCCCACTGCACCACAATTGCATGGTTTTCACACGAGGGTGACCTATTTTTTCTTTACTTTTTTCCTCAATTTTTCAATTTTTTTCTTGTTTTTTCTTTGTTTTCTAATTTTTAGTTTCTTATCTCAATATTCTATCCATGCCTAAGCATAGAAGCGCTTGAGGTGAATGGCGTTCATGGGCTATAGAAGCTCTTCACCATCTAAATAGGCAAGTCTATATGCCCCTGATCCATATTTAGCGGTCACTACATAGGGGCCGAGCCAATTGGCCTCAAATTTACCTTTCTTTTCCCTATCTTTGGTGGTATTTTTCTTATTTTCTTTCAGTAAAAGATCACCTACATAAAATTCCCTACGAATGATGTGTTTTTTGTATCCTCTGGATACTCTATTTTGATATACTTTAAGCTGATTAAGTGCTCTGATACGTCGTTCATCTAACAGTTCCAACTCTACTAGGCGAGCAACTCTGTAGTCTTCATCTTTGTCAAGGTAGTCCCTGAGAGATATTCTCAGGGAGGGAAGCTCCACTTCCAAAGGTATGATGGCTTCAGTGCCATAGACAAGTGAATACGGGGTCGCACCAGTAGGGATACGAATAGAGGTTCGATAAGCCCAGAGGGCGGGATGGATTTGCAAGTGCCAATTATGACCAGTTTTACTGACCATTTTCTCCATAATGCACACAAGGGTTTTATTTGTAGCCTCTACTTGCCCATTACCTTGAGGGTAATAGGGGGTGGACCATTTAAGTTGGATATGAAAGCGTTGACACAAGTCTTTTACCATCTTGTTTTTGAAAGATTTACCATTGTCAGTGACAATGGCTGAGGGGATACCATAACGGCATATAAGATGGTTCAAGATAAACTTGGATATTTACACACCAGTGACATAGGTAAGAGGAACAACCTCCACCCATTTAGTGAAATACTCGGTGGCAGTTATGATATGCGTGTGACCATCTGATGAGGAAGGGTGGAGCTTCCCTATAAGATCTAAACCCCACTTTGAAAAAGGCCAAGGCGTTGCAATAAGATGCAAAGCCTGTCCTGGTGCATGTATGAGATTACCGTACTTTTGAAAAAGTTCACATTTCTTCACAAAGTTGTAGCAATCAGCTTCCATGGTAGGCCAATAGTAGCCTACTCTCAAGTGTTTCTTAGCTAGCACCATGCCACTAGTGTGTGCCCCACAGATACCAGTATGTACCTCGTTAATTGTGTGAACCGAATCGGTAACATTTAGATAGCTAAGCAAGTTCCCGTCATAGCCATGACAATAAAGGGTGCCTCCTAGGAGGCTATAAAAGGAAATGCTGCAAATAAGGGATTTTTTCTCTAAATGGGTAATGTCAGATGGGAAGGTTCCATCTTGTAGGTACTGGTAAATAGGGTCATACCATGGGGATAGGGAACCAACAACTTCACATGCTAAACAGGACTCGAGCATATCATATGTCCACATTTGTAAGTGTTCCACAAAGAAAAGCATCTTACTCTCTTCGGCCGGGATGCGCAAGAGATACCGATGGTAGCCATGGCATCCGCAGATCTATTATGAGATCTGGGTTTTTTTTCAAATATAACATGTGAAAAATATTCATTCAGGGTTTCAACCATCTTCTTATAGGGAATAAGTTTTTCATCTTTGACCTTGTATTCATCATTGTCCTTCTTAATGATGAGCTGAGAATCTCCAACAACTCGCAGCTATTTGATGTTCTAAGTGATAGCTAGCTTGAGGCCAGCAATGAGTGCCTCATACTCTGCAATGTTATTGGTATAAGGAAACTCCAACCATAATGCCCTTGGTAGAATATCTCCTGTGGGAGTAATAAGCACCACTCCTGCTCCTGATCCATGGAAAGTAAATGATCCATTGAAATAGACCTTCCATTCCATGGATTCTTCGATATACATCATAGATGTGTCTGGGAGATCTAGACACAAAGGCTCTGTTCTTAGTAAAGGTGCTTCTGCCAATTGATCTACCAATACCTGTCCTTTTAAGGACTTCTGATTTACAAACTCTATCTCAAATTCACTCAAAAGAATGATCTAATTAGCCATTCAGCCTATTAAGGCGGGTTTGGATAAGAGGTACTTAAGAGGGTCAACCTTGGAAATAAGTTTAGTTTTATTGTTAAGGAGGTAATGGTGAAGCTTCTGAAATGTAAAGACAACTGCCAAGCAAGCCTTTTCAATCTGTGGATAGTTCAATTCATAGGCAATCAATGTATGGCTAAGGTAATAAACGACTCTCTCCTTATGGTCAAGGTCATATTAGGTAAGCAGTGCACCAATAGTGAATTGGGTAGCAAAAATATATAAAAGGAGAGGCTCTCCAAGAGTAGGGGGCATCAACACAGGTGGATTTACAAGGTACTGCTTGAGCAGAGAAAATTCCTTCTGACATTCGGGCCCCCACTTGAAAGCAACATCTTTTTTCAAAATATGTGTAAATGGATTACATTTATCCGCAAGCTGAGAAATAAAATGGCGAATAGCCTAGATCTTTCCTTGGATAATTCTGAGTTATTTAAGAGTGGTGGGTGGAGGCATATCTGTAATAGCAATGACCTTTGTGGGGTCCATTTCTATCCCTCTCTGTGATACTATAAATCCCAAGAGTTTTCCTGATAATACACCAAAGATACACTTCTTAGGAATACGACAGACCTTGTAGTCCCTAAGGCACTGAAAGATATGCCTAAGAACTTCTGGATGCTCTCCTCTGCTATTTGAATTAACTAATATGTCATCCACATAGTCCTCCATAATATCGTTCATCATATCATGGAAAATGACAGTCATAGTACTCTAACAAGTAGCCCCGCCATTTTTGAGTCCGAACGACATGAATTTGTAACAAAAGGTTGCCCATGGAGTGATGAAGGCATTTTTGTGATGATCCTCTTCTGTGATCCTTATTTGATTATACCCCGAGAAGCCATCCATTAAGGATAGCATTTCATAGCCAACGGTAGAGTCTACGATCATATCTATGTTTGGCAAAGGAAAATCATCTTTAGGACATGCTTTATTGATGTCACGAAATATGGTATAGATCCTAATGCCAACGGGTTTCTTTTATACTGGAACTATATTGGAGATCCAATTTGAGTAATCAATAGGTTTGATAAAATCTGCAGCCAATAGTTTCTCCAATTCTTCTTTAACAAGAAGTGCAACTATAGGATGCATCTTCCTCAACTTTTGTTTAATGGGCTTGGCGTCTGGGTGCACAACTAGTGCTAGATCCAAGCCAAGCATATCTAAATATGTCCATGTGAAAATATCAACGTATTCTCTTAAGAGTTCCACAAAGGTTTTTTTTTCCTGAGCTGAGAGCGAAGCCCTCAACATGATCATCCTAGGTAAATCATCTAAACCAATGTTAACACTGACGGTTTCCTCAATGAACATTTTAGATGCATCCTCCATTCTGGTAGGATTAGGAGGGAGGGTGAGATCAACCTCTTGAGGTATCTCTTTATCATCTTCAAATGGATAAGTTACTTTATCCACGTGCTTTTCATTTTGTTCTTCTATAACTGTCTCAAAGAGTTTGTCACTATGAAATTTCCATTTATTCTTTGTACTAGGCTGCTCTGAAGTATTTTTACTTTTATTCACAATATTCTTACCCAAGCGGCCACAAATCTCTGCCTCTTCTCTGAAGTATGCACATGTGTTTAACTGAATTTGGAAACCTTTCTTGTGGTCCCCAGCAAGAAGAAAATCCCTGAGTCCCATGAATTCAGTGAATGCTTCATATTTCTCGAAGATATCAAGTGGTACGTAAAGTTGTTGGTCCCAATCTACAAGTTCAGGATAAACTAGGGTGAATTGATTTTTGGTTGAAGGGATGGATTTAGATAGGGTAAGGATGGATGACTCTGGGAATAGGTTCGTGGAAGCCAAATCTTCATAGAGGCTATATTGGGAACTTGTATCGCTATCTGCATTATACAAAACGTCCTCGCATTCAGAAAAGCTAGCATCAACCTCGACAGGTTGAGCATCCTAGGATTTTAACCCAAGACAATGCTTGTCAGATTTGAAACGGTGAGTAGGAATAGGTTCTAGACGGCCTTGTGTGTTGGCACCACAGCTATATCCTTTATAACCCATGATAAACATCATGCGGTGTCGTTTTATATACTGAGGTGCTTGATGACATGAGGCCATGGTTCCTTCTGGCACCTTACTAATGGGATCCTCCAACATCTTTTCTTCAGACAGGAGGCCACTATGAACAAATTTATCTAATGGTTCTGAACATGGTTCTTGTGTACTTTTGAACTGAAAATAGGGCTTACCTCGTGTCCTAGGTGACACTGATAAGTCTGAAATTAATAATGCTTGTTTAAGAGTAAATGGCTCTCTAGGGCCATATTTTTCTGATGTAGCTTCCCAAGATGTAAAAGGATTAACCAAATAAGGGAAGTCCTGATTATAAGATGTGAGTGATTCTGAGTCCACCCGATTCTTCATAGCTTCCATTTTAAGAGGGATGACAACATCCACAGAAGGGCACTCATAGGCTATACGAGAGAAACTATGCAACGCCCGACAATGAGTGAATGGCTCAGGATCTCCCAAGATAGTGACTATACGTCCTTTATGGCACAACTTGATACATTGATGAAATTTCGAAGGGATAGCCTACATGGCATGAATCCATGGATGCCCCAAGAGCATGTTATATGGGAGATCCAAATCCAGAACATGGAAGGTTGTATCACAACAGGTTGGACCTACTTCCATGGGCACTATAATAGTACCTGCAGATTCTCTCTCCTCATTATCATATGCTGTGATGGTGATGGTCTTAGTGTAATTTCACAAACAGGGATGGAAGCCTGTATATTTTATTAATGTGAAATTGATTAACCATTACAATGGAGTGCTGCAATATTTATACATATTAGACAACAATGTGCAGACAAACAAATATGTTGGACATGTAAAACCATACTCACAACTGCTTCCAATAATACATCCGGGAAGCATATAAATTGTTATAATAATTGTAACAATTATCCCTGTGAAACAAAAAGACAAATATGGTTTAAAACCATATAACAACTTACAATTATATTATGGTTTATAATATAACCATATAATATGATTATTTAATTAATAAAATAAATTAAATAATAAATCATATAATGCATAATTAATATTTTATCCTAACATTCCCCCCCTTAATTGTGCATTGTCTGAAGAGATGAGGAGAGGAACTCTCTGAACAACTTGAACTTGTCACGTGCAAGTGACTTTGTGAAAATATCTGCTCGTTGTTCAGCAGTTGGACAAAATTGAAGCTAGATGTTGTGCTTCAACACATGTTCGCGTATGAAATGAACCTGAACCTCAATGTGCTTTGTTCTCTCATGAAAAACTGGATTGCAAACAAGTTTGAGTACACGTTCATTGTCTACATACATGGTAGTAGATTTGTCCTGTGGTATTCCAAGTCCTTCTAGTATGCAACATAGCCAAATCGCTTTACAGACACCTTCTGTGGAAGAGTGAGAAACAAAGTGTTGTTTCTTACTTCCCCATGATATTGGTCCAGATCCCATAAAGAATACAAATCGAGAAGTGGATTTTCTATCATCAATGTTACCTGCATGATCTGAATCTGAATATCCAGTCAAGAAGAAGTTTTCGTTCTTCTTGTATTCTAGACCAAGATCCTCTGATCCTTTAAGATATCTCAAAATGTGCTTTGCTGCTTTCCAATGACAGACTTTGGGTTCCTGCATGAACCTGGATAGATAGCTCACTACAAAGTTGATATCTGGTCTAGTGTAGGTCAGGTAAATGAGACTCCCAATCAACTGCCGATAGAGAGTGGCACTTACCTCAGGAGATGGATCTGAACGAGATAACTGTAATATGTTCTCCATAGGTGTAGCAATTGGTGTGCAATCCATCATCCTAAACTTATCAAGCATAGTCTTGATATATTTCATCTAAGAAACAAAAATATGATTCTCTTTCTGCCATACTTGTAATCCAAGACAATAATGCATCAGCCCGAATGATCGATTAAGATATTTCTTCATTGCATCGATCATCCTCACTGAACTGCTAGTGATGACTAGATTATCGACATAGACAACAATCACCATCTCCCCCCCCCCTTCTTTTTGAGGTATAGATTGGGATTGTATGGATTTCTAACAAATCCATGTTGTACGAGATGCTCATCAATCTTGATGTACCTTGCCCAGGGTGCCTATTTGAGGCCATACAAAGATTTCCTGAGTTTGCATACCTTTGTTTCTTGACCAGGTACCACATATCCCTCAGGTTGAGTCATATAGACTTCTTCTTGGAAATATCCATTTAGGAAGGCACCTTTTACGCCCATTTGGTGAACTTTCCATCCAAACTGAGCAGCTAGAGCAAAGATCATCCTGATCGTTTTGATCTTAGTTGTGGGAGAAAATGTCTCTTCATAGTCAATGCCTTCTTTTTGTGTGTACCCCTTTGCTACAAGTCTTTCTTTGTACTTGTCCACTGTCCCATCTGCTTTGTACTTAGTTTTGAATATCCATCTGCATCCAATGGGTTTCTTCCCTGGTGGAAGATCGACAAGCTACCAAGTGTTATTCTTCATCACTGATTGATATTCAGAATCCATGGCATCTTTCCAAGATTTTGACTGTAGGGCTTCCTAGACTATAGAGGGCTCATCTGATTCAATAACTCTACTCATCAAAGCAAATTTAACATCTTCTCTTGCTTTATTGCGAGTATGTGGTCTAGGAGTGGATGTATCCGATGGAGCATCCAATCTTGCATCTCGTAATGTACTTGAACACCATTTAGGTATAAGCTGAATTGTTCACATGGGTTTTGGTTCTATTTGATCAACACCATCATCCCCATCATCACTTTCATCTTCTGAGGGAACATTAGCTTCAATTTTTACAATAGGTGAAAAATCTACATCTTGTGAGTCCGGAGGAGGAGAATCTACTTCCTTCTTCTCGAAAAACTCAACATCTCTGCTGGTGTAGACTTTTCTGGTCTTAGGATCCATCAATCTATACCCAAGAGTCTCTTCACTGTACCCAATGAAGATGATTTTTTGTGACTTCATGTCCAATTTCTTTCTGTTCTGTTTGGGTATGTGCATGCTTGCTTTGCACCCAAATACTCTGAGGTGTCCAATGGATGGTTTCCTTTTTGTCCATGCTTCTTGTGGTGTAATTGCATCAAGAGCAGTTGTGGGCGCTCTATTCAACAAATACACTATTTTTTTTGCTGCTTCTACCCAAAATGTCTTTGCAAGTCTAGAATCATTGATCATGCATCGCACCATTTCCATGATAGTACGATTTCTTCTCTCAATAACACCATTTTGCTGCGGTGTGTGAGGAGGAGGAATTTGTTGATGAATCCCGTGAGTTTGTAGGTAGTCTTGGAACTCATCATTGGTGAATTCCCCCCCTTGATCTGAGCGGAGAGTTCTGATGTGACGACCATTTTCTTTCTCAACTGCTACTTTGAACTTTTTGAAGGTTTCAAACGCTTCACTTTTCTTGTGAAGAAAAAAAATCCACATTTTCCGTGAATATTCGTCAACACAAAGCATGAAGTACTGGAACCCAGAATGACTTGGCTGCAGTGGACCACAAAGATTGGTATGAACCAGGTCAAGTTTACCATGAGCTCAGAATGTACTCCTCTGGAATGAAACTCTATGTTTTTTTCCTGCTAAGTAGTGAGGACACGTGTATGTATCCTTCTAAAGAGATGGTAGCCCATGTACCATATTACACCGGTGAAGTGTTTCGAGATATTTGAAACTTACATGACCAAATCTCCGATGCCACAACTGGGATGAGGTGGAGTTTTTAGCCACAAGTGCTTGATCGTCTTTGTGAATGAAATCAAGTTGAAACATACGTCCCACATTTGAGGCTTTTGCAATTATTTTTGAGCCTCTGGATTTATCTCGAATCAAACACGTTCTCTTGCCGGATTGACTATCAAAGTCAATTTTCAAGTTGTGATCTAGGAGTTGACTAACTGAAAGAAGATTCTTTGTCAACCCAGGGACATATAGGACATCTAATAGTCTGCATTTGCATGAACCAAGGGGTAGAGAAATGTTTCCAATCCCCTGAACTGTATATGAAGAATCATCTCCCAACGAAACATGATTTTTCAATGGTGTGTCCCTCATTGAAATAAACCAGTCTCTATGGCCGGTCATGTGTCGAGTGGCTCACGAATCAACATACCAGACATCACTAGATGACGTGGATGGTTCACTTGATCGAGCGGTGAATAAGAAGTCTTCATTGTCTGACTGTTCTTGTTGCTCAACAATATTACCTTATTGGTGGTGTCTTCTTTTCCAGTTCCCCTTATTCTACCCGTGATAGTTGTTAGAATTTCCCTTGTAAGATTGTTGTTGTTGTGGTCCAGAGTTGCTTGATGAACCTTTTGTTGTATATATTTCTCCCCCTTGGTAAATATATACACACGAAAGAAGCATGTCGGAAGGGTTGGAAAACCCGACAGGAAAGAATACATGTCGGGAAGGTTAGAAAACCCGACATAAAAGAAATGTGTCGGAGGAGTTGGAAAACCCGACACAAAGGAAAAAGAATACATGTCGGGAAGGTTAGAAAACCCAACATAAAAGAAATATGTCGGAAGGGTTGGAAAACCCGACATAAAGGAAATCAGGTCTTGGAGTCGGGAAAACAGGTCAGGAAAGCATGGGTCAAACACATGTCGAGCCACCTCCGAAACCCGATGCATATGCAGGTTACATCTCCAAACCCGAAACAAAGGAAAACTTGGTAATAGCGGTGAAAGCAGGTTTCGGGAAAACACATGCATCAAACACATGTCGCGGCACCCTCCAAACCCGATGCAGATGCAGAGGAGAGTCCCGAACCCGACTAGAAAAGACCTGACGCGGGAAATATGACAGTTCACCATTTTTGGGTTGTTGGGGTTCTTACCTACTGCCATGATGAAATAAGTTAGGCACAGTCTTGAAGGTGGTTGGGGAAAATTTTGATTTTATCACTTCTCCTTCTCTTTTCCTTCTATAAATTGTAAGGAGGGGCTTCATTCAAAAGGTTGGACATTTTGTTTTTGCCTCCTCCCTTCTTCTCCCTGGCAGGTGGATTTGTGGAGCTAAAGACCTCCCCATTTGAAACTATAATGCAACTTTGCCTCTTGGCATTTTTGCAGTGTATTGTATCAAACCTTCGGAGTAAATAAATGCATGACTGTCGATGTTTCTCAACCCTCTATGTGTTTCATTTTGCATCCTCCTGATCTTTCACTGCGAATATGTTTATCTGTGCATGATATTGCATTGCATTTCTATGGTTTGTGTTTATTGGCAAAACATATGCTCTTCATTCCTCGGTGCATCACCTCTGTTAGTTTAGGTTTTATTTTATGCATTCTCTTACCCTGTCTCCTTAGCAAGTTAGATTAGGTTTTTGAGTAAACCCTCTGCATTTTACGTGTGCATCTGAACAGAGGAATAGGAACCGGCCTTCATCTAGAGAGCTTGTCCAATTTCACAATGTCCCACACTTGGGAAAAGCTCCATGTTGTGCAATCACATTGAGAGTCTCAACCGATTGAGTTGCAGAGTCCCAGGGGTGCTGTGATTCGACACCAATAGTTTTGGCATGCCCGGTGGGACCAAGAGTTCATTCCATAAGATTCGAAGGGGATTTTCAAGAAATTTGGACTTAGGAATTGTAAGTCTTTACAAATTTCAGATTTTGCACCTCCCAGCCTGAACTCCGAAATCAATTTTCAAGGGCTTAACTGGATCAGAACAAGTCAAAATTTCAACAGTTGGTAGATCCGACTGTAATCTTCAAATGGGTATCCTTAGTTTTTTGAGTTTCTGATTTTCAAAATTTCGTGGTTTCTAGTGTTTCAGGTTTTCAAGGTCCAAGAACATCAAAGCAGACACATCAGTCATTTCAGATTTTAGGGGATGCATTGCATGGTCCTATTCCCGAAAACAGTCATTTCAGGTTTTCTGGGGTGTCAGGCATGTCTCAAGTTCCGACACATGGCAATTCAAGTTTTGTAAGTTGTATTACATTACCTGAGTTCCGCCTGTACTTTTCAGGGATCCGCAGCTGCACAGCAAGGCCCAAATTCCGAGTTGAAGATTGTCTCCTCTGGGTCCTTCAAAGTTTAAATCATATTTTTAATATTGTCAAGTTTGATGTGTTACTTGGAAAAACCCAGCCTTTTGAGACTCATTCTCTAACACATCTGGCGACTCCGAAGGGATTGGATTCAGTGGTGTAGCAGCACAAGTTTCCCAGGCACATGAGAAGAATTCGAACCAGGTCTAATACTCAAGAAGAGGGGCTATTTGTTCACTTGCAGCTATCACCAGGCAGAGGGAGGAGAGGAAGAAGACCACAAAGATCACCATCTCCACCTAACAGGACTTTGTCTACGCCTCCACCTGGTAGACCTTTTCTTGCATCAACTAGGGTTCTTAGGCCAATCATAATGGCACATCTACCACCGAATCCCTTTGTCAATTTCACGGGAAGTATTCCACTTGCCCTAAATGATCAAAATCAAATTCCAGTTGCAGCGCTAAAGAATATCCCCTATTTCACAGGAGAAAATCATATTACTCCTATTGATCACATCCAGGATATTGCTAATGCATGTGCAATCCATGAAATACATGAAATGGATGTTGTAGTTAAGTTGTTGGCTTCATCTTTCAAAGGTAAGGCTTTACAATGGTTTAGGAGCCTAGCAGCAAGGTCTATTACGAATTGGGACCAACTTTGTTCAGCTCTTTACAACCAATTCGGGGAGAGGGCAGATAATTTGTCTTTATTGGAACAACTGACAACAATCAAAAGGGCCCCTAACGAACAAATGAAAGATTTCAACTTCATATTCCAACGGACATGGGACAGGATTCCAATAGCCGTTAGGCCAACTGCTGAAGGTGCATTCCATTATTTCTTAAAGGCTATAAATTCAGACATAGCCATGATGATCTAATCAATGGGAGGGATAATGCTGCCAGGGGCCTATGACACAGCGATCAGAGCAGAGAACTATTTGATCCAAGCTGGAAAGCTTGCACCAAGGCCACCAATGCCTCTCTATCCGGATATGGGAAATCGTACAACCTGTCAAGCACCAGAGTTGAATCCCATTCCAGCTCCTAAAAATCAAAGCAATAATGAGGCATCGACTTCTTCAAATACTTCAAAGGAATTGCAAGAAGTTATGAAACAGCTGCAGAACCTCGGAAATGAGCTGGTGACTATCAAAAGACAGCAAGCTCAAAGTGCTAGACCTTATCAACCTCAAGCACAACACCAGGCTAGGCCCCCATACCAACCAAATAGACCACTAGCTCAGGCTACAAATCAAAACCAAAACCAAGGACAACCTCAAGCTGCCAGGCAATTTCGACCATATGATCCAAATGTAATGACATCCTCAAGAGCCTTGGTCCCAACACAAAATAACATGGCACATGAGTACGACTGGTGTTACCCTTGCAATCTACCTCATAATCAGTCAGCATGTTTCAATGGTGCACTAAATCAGGCCTTGATGGTGCAAACCATTGGTGTCCCTCAGAAACCAAGCCAGAAAGAGAATCAGCAGCAAGAAACACAACAAGAGGGACCTCCAACAGAAACCACATTGGCCAATTGGCAAACGGAAGACTTCTGTGGAGTTAACCAACAACCTTTTCAAGGCATGGCTGCCAACACACGGTCAAAAAAGAGAATCATAGAAGAAGGAAAACCGTCTAATCCAGTTGTTTCTTAGCCCACTCTTACACAACAGGGGTTCAGTGGATCAAAAACAGCTCCAAATGTGCAAAATCAGCCTAAGGTACCTGTTGTAGCAACACGTGCACCTGTTCAAGCTCCAGAAAAGGTTGCACCAAGTAAGGGACAGCAAAAGGACAATTCGTCCCCTTTCAACATCATCGATCAAATGAAGAAAACACATGTGAACATTTCCAGGTGGGAATCACTGGCAATCCCAGGGCAACGAGATTTATTGCAAGCTGCAATGGCTAATTGGTCTGCCTCAAATGTATCAAACCAGGGACACGAGAAAGTCCTCACTAATGCAGTGCAACATGATGGGGGCCAGACAAGGAAAAATTTGAAGCCTCCACCATTCTATGTTTCATTGATTGTTGGAAACCATTTGGTTCACAACTGCATGATAGACTCAGGGGCAAGTAGTTCAGTGATGTCGAAGAAAATAGCAGATCAACTGGGTTTGAAGTATGAGAAAGTGCTGAAAGGAGTAGTACAGCTAGATGGAACGACAGTAGGAACAGTTGGGGTCATCAAGGGGTTAAGCCTAACACTACATGCCTATCCTAATGTTACAGTTCTGCAAGATGTGTCTGTGATTGACCTTCTACCACTCTTTGTGTTGTGTCTATCCAGAGACTTCACTACGAAAATCGGTGGATATTTATCTACAGATTGGTCACACGATTTTTAGGACAAGGTATGGAGCCAAAGCGACAATCAGGTCAGAACCAATTGCCCATTTTCATATTGAGCCTCATGTACCAAATCCTATCAATGTAAATTGCTCAATTTTTGATCAGGAGGAGTGTCCAAATGATCTAGAAACAAGTACTAAGGTCGAGGGAATTCCTGATTTAACTTTGGATGAATGGGCAAACAAGAGTCATGAATTTGACCCATACAAGGAAATTGAAGAATCTGAATTGGGCGTGTATTGTGTACACGAAGAAAATTCACCCATTCCCGACATCATTCAGCCTAAACAAAAGGATGAAAACAAAGTTTGGAAATTATTTTTTGATGGTTCGAGAAGTAGACAAGGTGCTGGAGGTGGTGCGATGTTGATTTCACCCTAAGACATCAAATATTATTCAGCTTTTCATTTCCAGTTTTCCTGTTCAAAAAACAAGGCTGAATACGAGGCATTGATTCATGGAATTCATTAGGCTAGAAAAAAGGGCATAAAGAACTTGCAGGTGTTTGGAGATAGCGAGCTAATCATCAACCAAGTCAGGGGACAACATGCTACAAAGAATGACTTGCTGAGGAGCTATAAGAACAGGGTATGGGACCTCATTGAGGATTTCGAAGCTTTCAACATTGTGTCCATACCCAGGAAGAAAAATGAAGCTGCAGATGGGCTTGCAGTAGTTGGAGCAATGTTTGATATGGATGACAACATCAAAAGGGAAAAAACACAACCACATATCCATGTGATTGTGAGGCCAACAGTGCCAGATAATAACACAAGCTGGCAGGTGTTTGAGAACGATCAACAGATCATCAATTTCTTACAAGAAGAGGCTGAATTCTCAGCTAGGAATCAAGATAGACTAGAGCAGCAGTACGGGGATCAAGTAGTGCAGCTGCAGAAAAACAAGCTTCCCAAGGGTTTAGTAACGTTGGAGTCTATCTTCAACCCTAACGACCAATTCCATAAGGAAAAGGCTAACATACAGGTCAAGAAAGAAGATTCAGAGTCAATTCTGGTTGGGGAAGGCAAAACACTTCAAATTGGTAAAGTGGCCACTGAGCAAGAGAAATCAGATTTCATACAGCTTTGCCAAGAATTCCCAGATGTCTTCGCTTGGAGCTATGAAGACTTGAGAGGATTCAATCCAAAGTTGGCACAACATACCATAGAATTGGATCCAGATGCTAAGCCCATCAGGAAAAAGCAGAGACCAGTCAACCCTCACATTGAGCCTCTAATGAAGAAAGAGTTAAACAAGCTAATAGAGGCAAGCATTATATTCTCGATCAAGCACTCAAGCTGGGTTGCGAACTTAGTTCCGGTCAGGAAGAAGAATGGAGAAATCAAGTTGTGTGTGGACTTCTAAGACCTCAATAGGGCATCTCTCAAAGACCATTACCCGCTTCCTTCAATGGAACAAATATTGCAAGTAGTATCCAGTTCAGAGAGATTCTCTCTCCTAGATGGCTACTCAGGGTATAATCAGGTGATGGTGAAAGAAGATGACCAGTTCAAGACAGCTTTCACCACCAAATGGGGCACCTATGCCTACAAGAAGATGCCATTTGGGCTATCAAATGCTAGGGCCACCTTCCAAAGGGCAATGGATATGGCATTTAAGGGGTTGATCAATAGAATAGTTCTGATATATCTTGATGACATCACTGTATTCTCAAAAAATGCAGTGGATCAGCTCTATCATTTGAGGCAAGTATTCCAGAGGTGTAGAAGATTTGGGGTATCATTGAATCCCAAAAAATTCATATTCTTGGCACATGAGGGAAAGCTTCTAGGCCATATTGTTTCAAAGGAAGGGTTGACGATTGACCCAGAAAGAGTTGAAGCAATTCAAGCGTTGCCATTGCCAAGTCACAAGAAGGCTCTTCAAAGCTTCTTAGGAAGGATCAATTTTGTCCGCAGGTTTGTTCCAAACTTTGCATCTCTTGTAAAGCCAATAACACTGATGTTAAAGAAGAGCATGGCATTTAAGTGGACAGCTGAGGGTAAGGCAAGTTTTGAGGCAATAAAAGAGGCTATATCTCAAGCTCCAACTCTCGTCAATCCAGACTTCTCCAAGGACTTCGTGCTACATGCCTTCGGTGGTGGAGACACAATCTCTGCAATCCTGGTACAACAAAACAAAGAAGGAATAGAACAACTAGTTGCTTTCTTCAGTCAAGGCTTGGAGGAATATGAAACTAGGTACTCTTTCATTGAAAAGCATGTCCTTGCAGTGGTCAGGAGCTTAAATAAATTCAAGCACCTAGTCTCAAACAACAAGATACATTTGTTGGTCTCTCATGCGGGGGTCAAGGACTTCCTTCTAAATAAGGATCTAAATGAGAAGCGTACAGGATGGATAACCCGTGTCATGGAATATGAAATCGAGATCAAGGTCACCAAACTAGTACGTGGAAAGGGATTATGTGAGCAGCTAGCTTTGAGTCAGCAAGTTAAAGCAGGTAATGAAAAAGAGACTGTCTTGGTACTGCAGGATAGTCAAGAACAGGAGAACGATGATGTGCCTACTCCTTGTTGGACTCATAATATGATACACTTCCTACAGACAGGACTATGCCCTCCAGGAATGAGAAAAGCAAAGAGGAGATACTTCAGATTACAAGCTATTCCATATGTGCTTGTTGATAGTGTTTTGTTCAAGAAAGACATCAATGGAGTTTTATTGAGGTGCACTGGGACAGATCAAATTGAGAGGGTGTTATGATATTTTCACGATGGAGATTCTGGAGGAAATTTTTCCCCACGAGTAACAACTCTCAAGATAATGAAGGCAGGGTACTATTGGCCCACAACTTTCAATGACTGCTATACATGGATAAGAAAGTGCAAGAAGTGTGCACTCTTCACGGGAAAAGAAAGACTAGCAGCACTTCCATTGCACCCAATTTTGGTTGATCAACCATTTATGCAATGGGAATTGGACTTCGTCGGGGTCATCAATCCAAACTCAAGCCAAGGCCACAAGTGGATTCTCACGGCAATGGACTATTTCACCAAGTGGACCGAAGCAGTAGCGCTCAAAGAAGCAAATGAGTCTAACATACTAGAATTTTATGAAGGGATAGTGACCAGGTTCGGTGTGCCGACCACTATCATATCAGACAATGCATTGGCATTCGTAGGTTCCAAGATTACGGAATGGGCTGTCAAGAATGGAATCTACTTGAGCACCTCTTCCAATTATTACCCACAGGGTAATGGACAGGCAGAGTCCACAAACAAAAATTTGCTAAGAATCATCAAGAGGACTCTGGATGAAAATCAAAGAACATGGCATACCAAGCTAAAATCAGCATTATGGGCTGACAGAATAACACCAAAGAGGTCTATAGGTAATTCCCCTTATAAGCTGGTCTATGGGAAAGAGACAGTATTGCCTATATCATTAGAACTTCCTGCATTGGAGTTCATGAAGCAGTTGGAATTAGCTGAGTTTGAACCAATGGAGGCTAGGTATGCAGAGTTGATGGAATTGGAGGAAATCAGAGAACATGCAGTTCAAACAATTGAGAAGGATCAGGCCTTGGTAAAAAGATGGTTTGATAAGAAGGCAAGAGCAAGGACCTTCCAGGAAGGGGACTTAGTTCTGAAATGGGATGCAAATCGGGAAAAACCAGGAAGGCATTCCCTACATGGTCACGGGATGTAAGAGTAGCAATGCCTTCCAATTGTCTACATTGGACGGAGAAGAACTCCCGATTCCGGTTAACGGAATCTATATTAAACATTGCTACTGAAAACGAAAGAGTTACCCTTGTAAATATTAGCCTATATTTCAATTCCTCTAAGTGCAGGCGCACATTGTCTTGTTGTAGTTAGGTTTCAGTTCCCCTAAGTGCTTCGGCACAGGTTTTTTTGCTCCTAGGTTGGTTTTCTACAGTTCAGCTTGCTCTCGGAAAAGTAGTTGTGGTATCAGGCTCGGGATCAGATATCAGGTTGGTTTCAGGTTATTGCTTATGACTCCATGCCCAATGGATTGCTAAAAGGCCACTGATCTTCTACCTAGCAGGCAGGTGATCCCGTTGAGTCACCAAATTGTTGTATATATTTCTCCCCCTTGGTAAATATATACACGTGAAAGAAGCATGTCAGAAGGGTTGGATAACTCGACAGGAAAGAATACATGTCGGGAAGGTTAGAAAACCCGACATAAAAGAAACGTGTCGGAGGGGTTGGAAAACCCGACACAAAGGAAAAAGAATACATGTCGGGAAGGTTAGAAAACCCGACATAAAAGAAATATATTGGAAGGGTTGGAAATCCCGACATAAAGGAAATCGGGTCTTGGAGTCGGGAAAACAGGTCAGGAAAGCATGGGTCAAACACATGTCGAGCCACCTCCGAAACCCGATGCATATGCAGGTTACATCTCCGAACCTGAAACAAAGGAAAACTTGGTAATAGCGGCGGAAGCGGGTTTCGGGAAAACACAGGCATCAAACACATGTCGCGGCACCCTCCAAACCCGATGCAAATGCAGAGGAGAGTCCCGAACCCAACTAGAAAAGACCTGACGCGGGAAATATGACAGTTTGCCATTTTTGGGTTGTTGGGGTTCTTACCTATCGCCATGATGAAATAAGTTAGGCGCAGTCTTGGAGGTGGTTGGGGCAAATTTTGATTTTCTCACTTCTCCTTCTCTTTTCCTTCTATAAATTGTAAGGAGGGGCTTCTTTCAAAAGGTTGGACATTTTGTTTTTGCCTCCTCCCTTCTTCTCCTTGGCAGGTGGATTTGTGGAGCTAAAGACCTCCCCATTTGAAACTGTAATGCAACTTTGCCTCTTGGCATTTTTGCAGTGTATTGTATCAAACCTTTGGAGCAAATAAATGCATGACTGTGGATGTTTCTCTACCCTCTATGTGTTTCATTTTGCATCCTCCTGATCTTTCACTGCGAATATGTTTATCTGTGCATGATATTGCATTGCATTTCTATGGTTTGTGTTTATTGGCAAAACATATGCTCTTCATTCCTCGGTGCATCACCTCTGTTAGTTTAGGTTTTATTTTATGCATTCTCTTACCTTGTCTCCTTGGCAAGTTAGATTAGGTTTTTGAGTAAACCCTTTGCATTTTACATGTGCATCTGAACAAAGGAATAGGAACCGACCTTCATCTGGAGAGCTTTTCCAATGTCACAAGGTCCCACACTTGGGAAAAGCTCCATGTTGTGCAATCACATTGAGAGTCTCAACCAATCGAGTTGCAGAGTCCCAGGGGTGTTGTGATTCGACACCAACACCTTTCTTATAAGTGTTATACCAACAATCTTTTAAGTCATGTCCTCTTTTACAAATTGGACATTGCTTCTTCTATTGATTGTCCCCATGATATTGATTCTGATGTTGGGACTTGTGATAGGAATTAGGTTTTCCTTTACCTTTTCCTTTCCATTTTTGATGTGAAGACAGTGCCTGCTCCTCTTCATCATCCTTAATGTGCATTGCTTCCTCTTGTTGCAGTAGGTTTACTAGTTTTTCAAAACCAACTGTCGTATCTGTCACGTTTAGTGTTGTGACAAAAATGTGGTAAGAAGAGGGGATTGCTCTCAGAATAATGGGAACAAGAGCATCATTTGTGACTGGTTCTCCCAGGGCTAGAAGTGAAGCCCTTAATTCTACAACTCTTCTTAAGAAAGCTTCAATTTTCTCATTCTGCTTCAATTTCAGTGTATGTAATTGACTCTGCAAATTCAATATGACATTCTTGTTCTTGGCCTCATATACTGTACTCAATTTATCCCATGCATCTTTTGTTGTTTTGGCATCTCGAATGTGGGGTTGCACATCATCAGACACTCCAAACAAGATGATGAGTTTGGCCTTTTGATCTTCTTTATCAAACTGTCGTTGTTGTGTTGTATCAGTGGCTGATTTGGTCAGAGTACCATTCACAACAGACCAGATCTCTTCAAACTCAAGTTGTGTCTTTATTTTTGTCTTCCATGCAGCATAGCTGCTTCCTCTGAGCAATTGTGAATCCGGAAGAAAAAATTTGGGGGCATTGGTGCCCATTTTGCAGAGATCACTGACAGGGTTTGGCTCTTATCACTCCAGGTATTAGGTCTCCCAATCTATATACCATCAGTCTGATATACCAAACCTTTCTATATACGCACCCTTCCGATATACCCGTCGGTACGTGGAAGAAGCTCGCCCTTTCTATATACCCGGCGGTACGTGAAAGATGCGTTAACGTACGTGAAATAATTCAATACGTGGTACCAAAACAGTACTGATGGGGTCTGTGTGATTATTGACACCAGCTCAAATAAATATCTTCATACGTGCATGTAACTTCGCTATATACTTGGATAATTTCTCAGTCCGGATTTATGTCGTGCAATCGTTCACAGACGGATGGGATGGTTCATAGTGTGTGCATTGTGACCTTATTACTCCCCGTCGATTTAAAGGGACGATGCCCAGACGACGTTGTTGCAGCTATATTAGGCATTAAGTGTAGTAGTAGTCGTGACGGATTTACCCATAAGCACTTCACAGAGGCACCGTATATACCGAACGCTGCGAATGAGATCTAGGATCTCGTGAGTGTTACAGAACCAATTTTTTATTGTTTTTATTACAATTCTGCCAGTTTTTGAGTAGTTACAAAGTTTGCAGTTGACTATGGCAACCTGTAAATTAGTACAATATACAGCAGTATATAATTTACATTCAAAAAAATGGAAAATTTGAATGGCAGGAAAAAAAATTGTTTCGCGGGCCCTAGTGGCCTCCTAAGCCCAGTAGGACCCAAACTGCTAAAAATTGCAAAAAAATAGCTGAAAATGCAATTTTTAGATGGGTTTCCTTTTGCAAAAAATGTCCTGAAAAACCAGGCCGAATGGGAGAATTTATTTTTTTACCCTAAATTAGGGATTTCTCCGCTAAATTTAGTTAGTTATAACTAAATTCAAAAAATATGCTAAATTTAGCAGTTCCGCCAAAAATTCTGCCAAATGCAAAATGTGAAGTTGGGGGTGGGATTTGAACCATGCACCTCCCACTTCTAAGGCTTTCCCTCTATCCAACTTGGCTGCTTAAGCATTTGTAATGTAAAATGAACAATATTGTATTTAAATAAAGGCAGATTTGACTCACCTCTTTAAAAAAGATGACTTGTAGAGGCTCCAAGTGGCACATGTTGGTGAGAGGTGATTTAGGTTTTGCTTTGCATCAAAAAATGGATCTAAAACTTTATATTAGCCGCTCCTCCTCTTTTTAATATCTCCTTTGATCTATATAATTTCCTTTGGCCACCCTTTTTCCTTATCTCTTAGTCTTGTTTTGCACGCAGGTCCTTGAGTTTTCACGCCCTTTTTTTTTAGTGTTGACCTTTCATTGACAACGTCTCTTATTTCTTTGTGTAGGTGGGTTAGACTAGAGGAGGATGGAGATGGCCGTTTTTCCTTGTGTTGTAGGTCGTGGTTGCGCCTTCTGGGGTTTTTTCCTATGTTTCAGGTCGTGGTTGGCATTTAATCTCATGAGGACGCAGGGGTCTCCAGCGGTCTCCAAGCTATGTGCAAACTATGTGCAGGTCGAGTCGCTGTCAAATTTTTCCACTTCATCTTTGGCCACTCATCTTTGGACGTGGCGAGATCTACAGGGGATGCTGGTTGCTGTTGTTGCCGCCTCTGAGTGTATTTCCTTTGCTGTTGTTGCATGCATGTAAATTCTATGCAAATGTTGATTGAATAAACTCATCAATGCTCAACAATATGGGGAACAATCACAACAAATGCATTTGAAAAACTTGATCTTGGAAGAACAAATGCACAAACCTCCAAATATAGCAGCCTGCTAAAACTAGCAGAGACTAATTGCTTTTTTTTAATTTAGAGACAAAACCCCTATTGGGGAATATTTATTTTTTTGTTTAAATTTCTATACCTGCAACAAATTTTACCTAGTGCTGAGTGCACCAGTGCAAAAAAAATTTGCGTTCCAAACACCTGGAATGAACTGGGGGATGTGGAAGGCAGAGATGAGGCTGCACAGGCTCTCTATTAGTGCATACTCTTCTCCAATCTTCTCTATCTCTGCTGCATTCTCTTTCCACTCCTTCACAGGTCCAGATTCTCGCTTTAGTACCAAATGTAATTTCACAAACAGGGATGGAAGCCTGTATATTTTATTAATGTGAAATTGATTAACCATTACAATGGAGTGTTGCAATATTTATACATATTGGACAACAATGTGCAGACAAACAAATATGTTGCACAGGTAAAACCATACTCACAACTACTTCCAATAATACATCCGGGAAGCATATAAATTGTTATAATAATTGTAACAATTATCCCTGTGAAACAAAAAGACAAATATGGTTTAAAACCATATAACAACTTACAATTATATTATGGTTTATAATATAACCATATAATATGATTATTTAATTAATAAAATAAATTAAATAATAAATCATATAATGCATAATTAATATTTTATCCTAACACTTAGCTCCCAGATCCGTTTCTAAAAGGCCTAGCTGCCTAACCAGCTTCAATGTGCATATGCTTAGACCAGATCCCCCATCCACAAGCACTCTTTTAATCTTACGACGGGTAACCACCACTTCTAAATAGAGAGGCAAATTATGCTTAGGGTTGTTATGCGGGATAGCGTTGCAATCAAAAGTGATATAATCAGCGGTTCAATATGACTGACCATAGCTTGCAAGTGTGCGGGATCTACCTCAGTAGAGACTCTGCAATTCTGTAATGTTTTGTACAATATATCCTTATGAGCAGTAGAGATTTTAAGAAGGTCTAAAATAAATATTTTAGTTGGTGTTTTCTCTAGCTGGTCTAGTAAATTATATTGGCTTTGGGTAATTGGTATTGGATCAGGTATGATTAAGCGAGTGCATCACGTTCCTACTGCACAAATATTTTCAAGAGTTCGAATTGTGTTTACTCGTTCATTAGGCGAATGGATGCTACCTATAAGGGATTCGAATGGACTTTCATCACTAGGGTAAACATATACACCAATGCGATAGTCATTAGAGGCCTGCTCGTGATCTAGTTTCCTTTTATTTTTATCCGTGTGATTGGGAAAAGGTTCTTTGTATATGCCCATTTTTTCATTAGGACCCTGGCTTGAATAAGGAGGTGATTCTACGACAATCTTGCCCTCTTCAATGAGGTCTTGTATGAAGTGTCTTAGCAGTAGACATTTATCTATTTTGTGTCCTTTGACATGAAGGAAGTCAAAGTATTCATGGTCTTTACACCAACCAGGTTTTGGAGCATTTTTTGGGAATGGTACTATGGTACTTGGATACTCTACCATTTTAGCATCATCTAATTGTTTTAATATAGCAGTCATGGATTCACTCAATGTTGTGAACATATGTTTTGCAGGTGATTTGGGATGAGGTCCTTGTGAAATCTTCAAAAGTGGACCTATCTGCATAGCTTGGACTCTTTTGGAGTAAGTAATTTCATCACCGAAAACATGTTTGTTCTTATTAAAGAATTTAGGTTTGTCTACAGATTTGGCCTCATGTTTGTCTTTGACAAAGGGTTTAAGTGTTCCTTTGGTAATAAGAAAATTTTCATTTTGACTACCTTTCTCTATAACTTCCTTGAAGTTAGATCCACAATGCATCTAAAGATAGAAGGCTATCTTCAAGTTTATATTAGGAACAAAAATGCTCACTAATTATTTTTTAGGTAAAGCACAAGGGAAGCGACTAGCCAGCACTCTCCATTGTTGTAAGAAACTCGTGAAGGTCTTATTAGGTTTTTGCTTTGCATTACAGAGGTCATTCATCGTGATATCATTTTCAATATTGAAAGAATAGTGCCACACAAATTTTCTGCTAGTGCTGACCACGTTGTTATAGATCATTTAGGTATGCTACAGAATCATTTAATTGCCAAAGCTCCCAAATTGTGGGGAAAGAGTCATATTAGAAAATTATCATTATAGGCGACCTCTTGACAAGCCATGTAAAATTCTTT
Source organism: Taxus chinensis (assembly GCA_019776745.2). Taxonomy (NCBI): domain Eukaryota; kingdom Viridiplantae; phylum Streptophyta; class Pinopsida; order Cupressales; family Taxaceae; genus Taxus; species Taxus chinensis. Next base: position 512,105,872 of record CM034155.1, read on the forward strand.
GATGTGATTACGGGGATCACCTTTTCCTTTGTACTTGTTAAGCTTTGGGATAGTGAAATGTTTAGGAAAGGGTTGCAGTAGCATGTCTTTATTGAAGGGACAAGGACATAGTTTTTCGTAGAGATACTTTCTGTTTTGGCTTATACTTCCCTGTTGTAATGTTGTGATTGTATCTTTCATAGATTTCAATTCATCCTGAATGAGTTGTTCCTTAGTATGTGATATTGACCTTTGATCCTGAGTTGCTTTAAAGGTATAGTCTGTATGCGGATCAAATTGAAACTCGTTAAGTTTATTTTTGTCTTTGTCTTTACCTATTTTTCTTTTTGAAGGGCTTAGGTTCGCTAATTTCTGACTCAATTTCAAGATCTGTTTTTGGAGGGTCTCCTCCTCAACTAGGGGATCCTCTTCTTCATCAAATTTCAGGGGGGGAGGCCTTCCGCTCATTTTTTCCTTTACGTGAAGCCTTCAAGCGAGGTGTACGCGATGTTTATCCTTCAATGGAGGTCTTATGTTGCCCAGAAGTGAATGCATATCCCACATCGAAAGGATTATCTATGTCTAAGATGAATCTTCACTCTCTTAAGTTAGGGTCACCGACCTTTGTTTCTTCTTCACGCTTGTACAGAAGTTTAGCTTCTAACGCCAAGACTCTCGTGAGTACTTGATCTTTGTTATAATATAAGAGCTCATTAAATCTGTTTAGGTATAACCTTTGTTGTTCACCCGAAGAATCTGACTCTTCTCCACTATGATCGATTAACGTCTCCATATCTTTGACTTGAGAGAAGAGCGGTCCTAAATTGTTCCTGCTAAAGGGGAAATCATCGAAAGGATTAGCTCCTGTATTAAGTTCACTGGATTTTGTTGCCATTTTGAAAATTCTAGGAATTACTAGCCAATACTTAGATGAAACACTATGTTTACTAGTTTTCAAAGGATACCAATATGGACAGATGAAAATGTATCACTCACCTAAGCTTTGTTACGTCAAATATATACTTAAACTACCAAGATGAATGACAATGTTGTACCAGATATGTGGGCCAAAGTCAGAAGTCTAACAAGGCTTGGATATTAGCACAATACTGACAAAGTCCTCCAACAAGGTATACCTAGAACTGACTCAAGTACGGACAACAAGCCAAGTGTATTGAAAATTGGAAGTCACAATTAGATACAACGTAACAACACTGTGAAGATATCTCAGCCAAGCAAGCAAGGCGTCAATATCAAGACAACATCATGATGATATATATAATGTGTTATCAACACTCGTCAAAAAAACCTAGATGACGTCAGAACTAAAATCAAGTAGAAGGTATAACAAGAAGTTTGTGATGATGTAAGCAGTGTAACCATGCAATAGAGGGATTTATGCCACATGCCCAAAGAATGGGGGATGCTATGTAAATGCCAATACTAAACGAATAAAATGCAAGCAAAAGTCGACAAATTAGGGTAGAGACAAAATGATAAAACCAACTCGTAAAAATGACGAAGATCCTGAAGTCAAGATCGTAGGACTGCTAAATATGTGAAAACGTACCCGCCTACTTTAGTCGTTTAACACCCCAGCTAAAAACATTGATGAGTGAAAACGTACAAAAAATTAGCTAGCATTATATCTGACATGACACATAAAGTATGCCTATGTTCGACTTCCAATGTGGAAAGTACGAACGCATGGGTGTAGATCAAGAACATGTGAAAATAGACTTAGTTTCACTTTGGGAAGAGCTTCGCCTCATTTGAAAAATGAGAAGGAAGCTAAGCTAAGTAATACATTTGTTTAGATTCGTGATGAAATACAATCAGATCAAACTTGGGATGAGTTTGTTACCATGATCGAAAAACACGATGTTGAATCCAAACAAGTTATCAGTTCGTGATGGTGAAATGACGCGCATGGACTAGTAAAGTTGGCCTCCAGACAAAATGGCTTTCCTAATAGGTTCTCTCAACTAGGTGTCAAAAATTTATCCACGAGCGGGGTGATTTACCCAAAAAGTCGCAATGACTAGTTTGGGAGTATCTCGGCTTTGCCCCCTTCAAGCATAGTGGGCAATAAATGCATCCATCGTGTACTTTTAATAGGGTCACGATAGGGAAAACTTGTGACTCTATCTCACAAGGAAAACTAATCAAGTGGGTTAAGTGAGGCACTTCCCGTTTCGTCCATGAGGTTACTCAACGGTGGACTACTTTGGGGTTCCTGGAACCACCCCCATTGTTATAGCTTAAGTCGTTATGCTAAAGGGGTTATGTTCCAGTTAAGCAGAGAGGGACTTACCCTTTTCTGAAACTTGCAATATAGTGTGTTGAATATGGTGTGTTTTTTTATCTTTTTTAATCTTAATGTGGTTTCAAAAGCGGCACACTATTTGGAAATCTGCAAACACACATGTATTAGAAGTTTTCACTTCGTTCTTAACACCTTTCTTTGACCAATGTAAGGTTCTGTGGACAACAAGCTGGTTAGTAGTTTTCTGGTTTGTCGATTGAGGTAAAAGAGAACTCACACTTTTCTTTTGATTCCTAAGATCGCCCAAAGGTGAGAAGGAAGAGCATACGTAAAGTAGAAATCCTACTAAAAGCACATAAAAATGTTACTTTATCCTTTAAAAGAGCAAGTGTTTTTAACATGTAAAATAGATTTTGTGCAAGTGTTTTTGATCTCTAAGATCACTTTGGAAAGCGCGAGGAGAGAGCATACACACCTTTCACAAATCCTAATTTAAGCTAAGGAATGAAAAACACTTAATCATGCAAACTGAAATTTTAAGGAGATAACCCTGTTTTTAAACCTGTGATGTTTTAGAAACCTGCATCAAAAATGTCAGAGAAATAGTTAGAACAGACTGTAAGAAAATTTACTTTCGAAAGTAACACCTGTGCATCCAAACTGACATATGCACACCCCAACCAATGGGTACGCACCTACACTAACACCTACGCGGGTCTATTAAGATCAAAATAGTCACTGACACCTACGCGCCCTAATCCAACAGGTACGCTAGGGTTTCAATGCGGGTGCGCTCCTACCAACGGATACGCGGCCCAAGTAAAAAGAAGTCTGTAAAATTTTTACACAGTGATACTAATTACACAGATGTGTCCAGAGAGACGGGGATGTAGACATACCAACGAAGACGTGAAAGCGTCCCTGCATAGAAAAATTTCATTAATGCAAGGGACACTCTGACAGGTACATAGCCTTTTAGATGGAGACACGCATATGTCAACGTGTACACGTCACCCTAAAACACCTACGCGTGCCTTGAAAAAAACCTACAAAAAACATGGATTTTCAAAATTTTAAGAGCAAACAGGTTATTGGTTAGTCAAAGATTCCTATTTCTATGTTAAACCCACAAATGTATGTAAATAGAGCTCATTAATCTAAGGTTTAAAACAGAAACGAGGAATTTAACAAGTGATTTAAACTAAAAAACTTGAAATTGGACTTTGAAGAACTCAAAGGACCTCCATTAATGGAGGATGGACATAAATGTCCCACCGGGTGTGCCAAATGTGTTCAAAGAAAATTTTTGAAAGCCATGGATTTGGGGTAAGAATTCCTAAAGAATCCCCAAAGGCTTCAATCAACAAATTAGTGGACCATCCGATAAGAAATAAGCAAGATTTTCTAACTAGCATACATTATGAAGTAAACACTCAAATTTAAGCTAATTAAAACTACATCTATTCTTTGAAAGCTTAAAATAATGAACCTAGTAAGCCCTAAGCAATAAGTTTTAGTGATTAAGAGAAAGAGATATCCCCATTATAGGCCTTTAAGCCAATGGATCTTCTCCTTTACCCTATAAATTGGATTAGCAATATAAGAGATGAAGTAAATAGCTCAATATCTAAACTAGAAATGAAATCTAGAAATGAAATCTAGAACCTAGATGCAAAATTCTATAATTTATGCTAAGGAAGAAGGGAGAAATTCTTGAAAATGAGAGAGGGGGTCTAGCCCTATATATAGTTTTTCATTTGGGAAAAAGGGGAACTTGAGTGCATGTGGGACAAACACTAAATTCCAAAAACCTCTTTTAGCAAGTCAAATCTTACTTTGACTAGGTTTAGGGAGTGACAAACCATGTTTAAGCTTAGTTAAACATGTTTAGGAGGTGATTAGGGTTTGGAGAGAGTTTTGAAGGGTTAGATCAATCCAATGGAATGGATTGATAGGCCAGGAAGGTGATAGAAGTGGACTGGAATAAATTAAGAAGCCAATGTAGTTAGAACGAAGCTATTATAGCTTGTTTAGATGGTTTACAAGAGGAAAAACAACAAAAGGGATGTGGTAGGAAGAAATTTAGATAGGTCAAACTGGCAGTGTGTCGTCGATTTGCAAGGAGAAGCACAACTAGTGCAATATTAGTCGTAATAGTGCATTGGCCAAATTACATGTGTCTACAACTTCTATACTCAGAGGATCCTTGGGAGAGAGACATAGTAGACATGACAAAGAGCCATCAGTAGAGGCTCATGTACCTTCCCAGCATAGTGTGTGAGAATAGGGTAGAGAACTCCCATGTGGAGTCTATTAGATGATATTTTCCACAGAGAGTTCATGGCAACAGGGCTACAAGACACATGGATAGATATAAGAGCCCTTGACAACGTGATGATCATGTTGAGAGACCTAGAGGCAGACAGTCTATATCGACAGATCACATCAGGGAGATCTTGAAGCTCCATCCATCTCATTTTGCTGGGAACACTAGAGGATTTCAGGCAGAGGCGTGGTTAGCCAGCTTAAGTGCGTAATTCAAGCTATGTTCATGTGCCAGCAACACGAAGGATTGTGTTTCCATCCACCTTCTGAGAGATGGAGCCAGGGTTTGGTGGGGGATTGATGAGGAGAAGATCCATGTGGATTCCGAGACAATCACTTAGGATATCTTCGAGGAGTGGTTCAAGAGAAGATATTTTTCTAGGAGGTTCATTCAAGAGAGGATAGATGAGTTCCATGACCTTCGTCAGCCATCTATGACAATGGCGGAGTATGAGAGTCGCTTCCTAGATCTACTTCAGTATGCGGAATATATGCAAGATGAGTAGGTGAGGATCCACAGGTTCATCAGGGGCCTAAAACTAGACATTAGAGGGGTAATGCACATTTATTTCCCTTAGACTCTAGCAGAGGCCATTGAGAAGGCCTAAACTGCGTAGTAGACCAGTGGGAAGACGTAGCAGGTTAGAGATAGAGTGTAGAGTCATATCCAGTAGATGAAGGATAGAATATCGAGGGGGTCAACTCCTCCTCATGGTGGACATGGTTCTTCACAGTCTTCATTTAGGCCACCATAACAGCCACCTCAGCAGCACCAACAGACTCTTCTTCCATTTAGGCCTCTACGGAGATTGGATGCTCAAATGGGATGCAGTATGGGGCCTCCTCCTAGGGGAATAGTCAGGACTCAGGCACCACCTAGAGCTCAGTCAGAAGGATCTTGTTAGCAGCAAACACAACAGTCCATAGCAGGATCATCAGGATCCACGACATAGACCACTATAATACCTGCAGAAGCTGCATCTCATTAGAGGGGACCTGGTAGTTGTTATAGGTGTGGTGTACATGGACATCATTAGAGAGAGTGCCCTAAAAACCCTAATAACAAGGGTAAGGAACAATTTTTAGAGCCTATAGTAGGAGACATGACTAGGAGTCATAAGATATATGCGGTGGTTGAGAACCGCCAGGTGAAGCACTAGAGCACGGTGATCGAGAAGACATTTAGCATTGATGACATTTCTATTCCTATTTTATTTGACTTAGGCTCCTTAGATTCTTTTATTTCCCCATTCGTAGTAGAGCAATGAAAATTGGTGGCAGTTAGGTAGAGCCATGGCTAGGATGTGGAGATGGCTTATGGAGCCAAGTTCACAGTGGACTCCTTAGTCAAGGAGTGCATAGTTTCCCTAGGACTGTTTTGCATGACCTTGGATCTTCGTATCCTTCCATTGGGTTCCTATGGGATTATTTTGGTCATGGATTGGTTATCTATACACAGGGATAGAGTTGATTGTTACAGTAAGGTAATATCATGTGCACATGATTTGGGAGCGGAGAAAATGATAGTGGGAGTTAGGAGACCCACCTCTATTTGCACCCTATCCACTATGCAGCTTAAGTGGTGTGCACGACGAGGTTGCCAGTTGTATGCTATCACGGTTAGCGAACAATGAGAGGATGAGTCTAGTAGGCCGTGACTTGATGATCATCATATCTTGAGAGAGTTTTCAGATGTCTTTCTAGGGGAGCTAGCAAGGTGACCTCCCCCATGTGAGATAGATTTTCACATTGATTTGGTTCCAGGAGCAGAGCCTATCTCACGAGCTCCATGTAACACCCACATTTTACACACAGAAATATAACAGTAAAATATCGGGATATTTATTTTGACTTACATTGATCACTACACAACACCACAAGGGATCTAAGTACATAAACTTGACAACGCATATGACACTTACATAAATCATCGAGTCACATAGACACATGACAACACCATATAGATGTCGATACCAAACTACTTCTAAGGAAGGAAATGCGACTATCTACTCCTAATTTAACAATTCCAAGGGACCAAGGAGAGAGAAAGAGCATGAAAATAAATAAATCCTACACTACAGAGGTTATAGCACCAAGAAAAAGGGAGTGCTGGTCATCATCTCAGCTGCTTGAAGTGGAGAGAGGTGAGCAGAGGAGAGGGTGAACAAGATGCACCACATACCAGAGATAAATTTCACACAGAACACCACTTCAAAACCCATTAAACATAGCTTCCAGAACTTGCAACAAACATCATAATATGCACAATATACCCTGCAATGACGAGAGGCGAGGAGAGACAATAAAATAAGCAAAGGATGGACATATGCATCACATAACAAAATTTATTGCTCCAAAAGTTGACATAGTACATCGTTAGTGGGAAAGAGGCAAGAAAATGCCATTACAAAGCCAAGGGAGGAGGCTTAAACTCCTCATTTGACCCTGGAGAAGAAAGAGAGAGGGGGCCAAGGAAGAAGAATGAACAACAACCTTTTACAATGAATCCTGCCCCTGTATAACATTATAAATTCGATCAGAGAGAAGAAAGAGAGAGAGAGAAGTGGGAAAAACAGGGCAAAACTCAGCCACTGCTGTTAATGCTTCTGATAAATCTACCCCCAAATCCATCTTTACTGCATCAATCCTTGGTTCGACGCCTTGAAGGAAGAGGAAACAACAGAAACAGATCGAATCTGATTTGGTTGTTGAGACAGATGGATCCTGCTTTGAAGGCCCGAAGACGTTTCCTCCATCTAGTTGGTATCGAGCCCGAATATTTGCAATATTTCGAGCCTTGAGCCAAAAGATATGCCCCTTCGAAGTTTGTATCGGGTCCGTACAAATGGACGGGGAAAACAGTTTGAAAAATGGCCCCCCCTTTTGATTTGGGACACGTGGCAGCCAGATTGGAACAAAAATTGGGCCTACGGGTCCACAGTTTATCTTTTCCCCTTTTTCTGCGAGAATCACAAAATCCAAAAAACTCTCGCGGCCTCGCTGCTTCGCTTGGACACGTGGCACCCTTTTGTTGGCTGGGGAGGTGCGCTCCACTCTTTTGTCTCTTTGCCTTTTGAGAAAAGGAAATTTTTCACCTTTTCCTCCGCCTCCCCGCTTTGGCTTTGACTCGGGTTCAAACTTTGACTTTTTCCCTTTTTTTTAATTTTACCCGAGTCTGTCAAATAGATTTAAGACACAGATTCGCGTGACAGAGCTGTTTCCTCTTTTTCTTCTCGCACAGGGTCATCGCTGATCCAATATTTTGCCCGGGGGGCGAAATATGGATAACAATTACTTATACTAAGATATTGTGGTTCTATTTCAAGGGGTAATCTACTTTAAAGTAGAGCCCGTTAAAAATAATAACAATTACAATGTTAAAATCATTATGTATTTTTGTTACGACCCATGGGCCTAACACTTATTTACATGGAAAACAATATTTCATTATGTATTTTCTCTTTTATTGATAATATATTATACACTTCATTATTATTTTCCAATAGTGCTTCCATCAAATAATTTCAATTTATCATCCAATCAAAGGCTAGTATTAGCATATTACTTAAAAATTGTAAAATTTGACATAAGAAAATAAAAGGAAAAAATTGTGAAGTTTGACATGAGAAAATAAATGAAATATTCTAACATATTCATTTTTTAATCTCAAAACTTTACAATATATTTATTCATAACTAAATTAATATCATAATAATTATTAATTAATAAATACACAAATACACTAATATTATATAAATTAATTTTACCTAATCCCACAATAATTAATAAACACAAAACTATCCTTAATCCTTTTAACCTCTTTCTTTGGATACATTGAATTGCACAAATATGGCCCGCCTTCAATAAAACTACAAACCAAACTGTTATGATTAAGGGAATCCCACTTTTCCCCAAAGGATGCTCCCTTTAATTCTTTTTCCTTTCATTTAGATCATATGTGGATGTGTATCTTTACCTTTAAAAACATGGATATATTTATTTAAATAAGAATTACCTTTATGTTAAACGAACATAACTAAGAGAATCCATAGGGAATCCATTTCTTCAAAATCAGTCAAGATCCGAATAATTAAATTTGACCAACTTAAACTATGTGTGTGTTTTTTTAGTAACAAACTCCTATAAAATTTCAACTCACATAATATTCATCCTCTTATTGCTTTTTTGAGCTCAATTATAAAATCGATGTTCGTGTGCCTATTCACGTATGTTCAATATTTTTAGACCAATATATATATATATTTTATAATTTTATATTTTGTAAATAATATAAAAATTCTCTTATATTTATCTGTTTTAAATTCATTCATCTTAAAGAGAATCAATTGAGTTGTCGATTACGTTTAAGGACAATGTTGAACTTAAATAAATATTTTTGGTTTTATAACCTTAGATTTTTGAGGTAGCGGTTAGGCCCTATACAAACTTAAAGTGTGTCTGCATGTATGCTATGCATTGCAGTTAAAAAGAACGTCAAAATATTTTAATAAAATTAAATCAAATATTGTAATTTATAGTTATTGTTGCAATAGGACTAAATTAGCAATTACATGTGTTGTACAGTATGTCCGGACCGGAGGGATGTTGAAGTTTAAAGATAGATTGTAATTTTTATTTTTAAATTTTAAAGTTGTCCAATATATTTGTTATTGTAAAATTATTGTTTATATTGAAATTAATGTTTAGCCAAAAAAATGTATGGGAATTAAATGTTTATGACAAACAAGATTTATTTATTTATTTAAAAAATTCGGATATATTTGAAATGGAGAGGAAATTATCAAACGACCGTTGGTCGATTGGTGAAGTTGGTTGGCTCACAAAGAGCCCACCAAGGTTCAATTCTTGCTGAGTGCAAAGGCCCGAAGATACTGTAATAAGGGATGAGGCCGGGATCGTGTCCCGAGCGAATTTGGCAGAATGGATCCTCTCAATCCTTGGCATCTAAGCCTTCAAGAATTCTATGCACCTCACCCGTGCAAAATAACCAGGTTAAAACAAAAAAATGGAGAGGAAATTTGTTATAAGTAAGTTTGGTCTCTTATGTGGGTGAGACATGCAAATCTTCCAATGAATGTACCCTTGAAACTTCAACGAATGCCAACCATTCTCGATCAGTATTACCAATATCTATTGTTTCTTATTAAGTATGTTTGAGTGACATTTGTCGACCATTTCCCCATGTAATAGGAGTTGGAAAATGTGTGGGGTTGATAATATTCCATGGTGGGCCATAGTTTTTTTTGAAATTAAGAACTACCAGAAGCTGCAAGTTAGGGAGATGTGATTATGGATTGAAAATGATGTGAACAACCTATCTGAGGGCTCTATTAACTAATCCTATTTTCAACAATAAATTAGATGTCAACATAACTTCTTGTCTTTCATGTATAAGCACCATTCTCTCTAACTGAGTGTCATTAAGTCTAGGCGAGTCCTAATGTTTGCTTTATTTGACAAAAATGCTACTTTTTACTTATTTTAGGGCTCTCCAATGGTGTTCGAAAGTTCCCATTTTGGCACAAGCTGGGAGTTTTGTGGTGTAATGATTTACATTTGCTAAATGCTTTTGCCTATAATTCTCCAAGGCTTTATCAACAAATTTGTTTTGTGCATATCCTACAATTATAGTTTTCCATGACACCGTATTTAGGTGATGCATTTGGTAAAACCATTTATGTGAGCTTTGTGTATGGTTCCACATTTTGCATATATGTCCATCAGGGTAGTCACGAATAAAATATGCAATTAAATTTTAGGTTCAATTATTTTTTGATGGATCTCCATACATATTGTAGCACTCCCATTATCCTCTTGAACTCCATTGGCCATTCTTGGCCTCAAGTGAACATAAATATTTAAATTAAACATCTTGATCTATACCAACTAACCCATATTTTCCAATCATCCTTACAATGTCATGTGTATGAACAACCCTCCATGACATTGCAATGTTCTTCATAACACATAAGATCACTACATTGTATTGGAAATTACTTTCTTGTATTCTTTTCACTTGAAAGGATACAATTGTCATTGCATATTTAAATACATGCCTTCCAACAAATCAGATATACCTCTTCAATGCATCTTGGAATTGTTTCTACGATTGTAAAATCCACATATATTTTACTACACACATTTAATATTGAAAGGTAAAATTGCTGATAAGTCCATACACATTAACGACACCGAAAAACCACCTAGCTCGATACTTAAACCATACTCCACAAATCTTAAAATTTTCAGAAAAAGGGTTAATTGTAGACTTGACAATATAATAAGAGCAGAAAAGTTCTAGGAAAGCCACCAAAAAAAATCTTATCCTAAAATTTGTCGAAAAAATCCTATCAAAAATAGGTTAGAGCCCACCCAAAAAAACAAACATTTTCCATTAAGGTGAAAAAACAAAAAAAAAAAACCTCCGACATAATTATATATTTATTAATATTAATTAAAAAAAAATCTAACAAAAAAAAGAGAGAATGCATGTGTACATTATAAGTGCTTTCGACTTCTAACCCGTGCAACCGACCTACTTTTGATATACCTCAAAATTCTTTTGTGCGAGTTGATGGGAAATGGGCTCTTTTTCCTACTTTCTCTCGCTTTGTAAATTAGTTTTAGTTATGTGCGAGAATCCAACTTGTTCACGCGAGCTGATTTCTTTCCCAAAGACCCATGCGTTACTTACAACCTGGACACAAACTCTACGCAAAATATCTCATATAAGTGAACTCATGATTCTTGAGCATAAATTAATTTAGGCGTCGATGTTCACAAGCATCGTCAATTGGATTGATGCAGAGTTGAAAAAGTACACAATTCTCGTTTTCGAAATGTGAGTTTCTCATGGATTCGTTAGGAGTCGATTAACTTCACTGATATATCAATGATTTATTAAGAGACATTTAATATCAATGATGATGATGTGTTATTAGCATATATATTAATATCAATGATGATAATGTGTTGTAAGATTCTCGTGACATTGAATATGATTTAGTATTTGAATTAATCTCATGATCTTATTGATATTGATGAAATTTTAGAACTGAGACGTTGAAATTTTAGACAAATGATAGCATTGTTTAGTTGAGATGATGATTTAGTTATATGAGGATGTTTATTGATTGATGTGCATATATTTTATCTTTGATGTATTTGATGCGTCCATAAAGCCAAAGGAGGTATTGTGTTATTTTGCAACTAATTATATCACAATAATCAAAAGGGGGTTAGGAGACCAACCACAACGGAATACTGGATGGATACAATGAAAGTCACCATGCAAACTTGTGTAATGTTTGATGTTTTGTTATTATATTGTTAGGGGGTTCCCATGGGGGGACGACCTTCAAATGTGATCAAGAGCTATGTGTGAAATTATTTCCCTTTTATTTTATTTATTGTGGAGTATGTGATTTATTTGTGATGTAATTCATTTAATCATTGTTGATTAATGTGCCTTAATTAAGTGGAATAATCATGTTTATTAAGTTAATTGGGAATGTGACAAAAGGGTTCATTTATTATAGTAGTGGTTCGTTTGGATCTTGTGATTTAAGTTGAGCGCATGTGACTTTGAGTGTTGTACACCCTACCTTATCTTGGGAATTTCGTATTTGCACTTAAGGGACATTTTTTCAAGGCTTTTGGGACAAGTTAAGCTTGTTCCCACACCTAATAATTTCATATACCAACCCTATCCTATGGGTTGAGGGATCCAAAAATAGACCCCATTATGTGTTTTGTAAGACAAAAAGTGACATTTATTGCACTTTTCTTACATGGGTTTTAAATTTTCTCCTAAGAGGGTGTGGGTTTGGATTGTGTGTGTAATAAGTTTTTCTTTCCTTTCAACCACCAATCTATTGTGCATTGGGGTTGAGCTTTGACTTGTGATGGGGAGTTAAGGATGGGTGATATGACATCCTACATGGAGCCACCTCACTCTCCTCTTTCTTTTTTCTATATATGCAAATTTATTTGGTTGCTTGGGGGTTACTTCTTTTCATTTGTGCTCTTGTATTTTGGAGTTAAATTTTTTTGGGAATGCTTGTTGAAGTCTTGAGCTTGATGGAGTTAGATTGAAATTGAATGATCTTGGAGTGTGGCTATTTGATCAAAGTTGTACAATGGAAAGGTAGGAACTACACCCTTGGTTTACTTGTTTTCTTTTATATTTGTTTATTTTTATGAAAGTGAATGGTTTGCATGTTTGTTGGGTTCATGGGTGGAATGCCTAAGTATGGTGTAGGAGAAGGCTATGGGGATTTTATATGTAGGGAGGCATAAGATTTTATTTCATGTTTTAGGAGGGAGTTGGGTTGGGTGACCCACCTTGGATAACAGAATTCTTGCATTTCTTACTTGGTTCTGTTGAGGGAGACATAAGAGATTGTAGGGAAGCATAAGAGAATGTGAGAGGCATAAGAGGATCTTGAGGGAGGCATAAGAGTTGTGTAGGGGTTTTGAGTTGTATATTGGAGGGTTTTAATGTGGGAACCTAATGCCATTGGGAGGCATAAGTGATCTCCCCATAGATCCTTGCTTCATTGGCTTTGCATTTCAAGCCTTATGTATGTTGAAAGTTGTATTCTTGTGATTGTTTTCTTGTGTTGAATGTGTGTTATATGGTTTTTAAGATTTGTATTGTGATGTTGAAGCATTGTGTAGTTTCCAAGAGTTGGATCCATCCTTTATTGCATTTTGGTTGGGGCTTAGGGGCCAATTAGGAGGATAGTTTCTTCTCCTCATTGGATTATTGGTTGGGTGGAGAGCGTTACCTCTCTCCATTTTTTTTGTTGTGATTAAAGTGAAGAAATGTGGAGCTCTTATGGAATAATTGGGACTCGTAGTATTTGTTGGAGTCAAAGGAAATCCTTCATGTAGAAATCAACTTGTAATTCCCACTTAAGGTGGAAGACTAGTATATTGTACTGAAAGGAAGTTGTATTATATATCTTGTTATTAAGTTGTATTATTATATTTGAAGGAAGTTCATTAAAGAATGTGTATTTTAATTTCTCTTCAATTAGTTTTATGTAAAGGAATTAATTAAATGGATATCTTGTTTAAATTTTACCTTGTGTTGAAAGAAAAGAAAGTTGCAAATTTTAATGTTTTGATAGTAATGTGAATTTAGAAGTTGTCATAGCCTCATTCTGAGTTGAAACAATTAAAAAGTATTTGGTTTGATATATTCAAATTTAAAGTTATCTTTTGGTAGCTATGTAAGAAAAATAAAAATAAAACATAAAATAAAATAGGGCTTCGAACCATTTGCATGGAGTGTCATATTGAACCATTAATGGAAAAAAAACCTAAAAAAAGATTCATGTCTACCCAAGATACCATGAAGTTTCTTAAACAAGATGACTAACTCGATTAGATTCCTTAACGAGGTGAGATTCAATACCCCTTTAACACTTTAGTCACTTTTTGTGACGTTCCCTCTTTATGAGATAGTGATCGGTTTTGGCTTACAAATTTCGTATAAATTTGGTGTAACTAGAAAACACCTTCAAGCAACTCTAGCACTCCTATCTGAGAGTTGAAACCAACTCTCGATTTCACAAAAATAATTTCATAAGTTAGAGTTTCAAGTGGATGCTGGAACCCACTGGTCGTCATACAAGAGAAGTGTTCAATGTGTTTATGAAAATTGGTCTCGAAGTCACCTTCATAAATTGAGCCATGTATAATGTATTTGAATTCTATCAAATCCGGCGAGTTCTTTCTTTATAGGGGGGTACGTAAAAATTGATGAAATCTATGTTTGAACTTAAAATGAGTGGTTTTGGAAACCATACTGTAAACTTTAGTTGTGTTGGTCAATTTTCGCACACACAACTTAAGTTGAAAAATATTTCTAAGAATCCCATTAGTTTTATAAATTACTCATGAACCCTTTTTTATAGCATTTCAATGTGTAGAGGATTATTTAATAAATTGTTTTGTATAAATGGATTTTGCAATTTATAGTGTTCTCTCTCTTCTCCCTCTTTCTCTTAAAATAAATATGAAATTGTGGTTGGACTTGGAAATGTGAATGGATTAAAAATGCAGATGAGTTTGAAATAAAATGAAAATGGGTATGAATTGAGAAATGGAAAAAGTATTGTGAATAACAAAGAATATGTTTTACAATTTCTCTCTCTTCCTTTCTCTTTCTCTTAAAAATATAAATGTAAATGAATGTGTGAGGAAACTATCTCACCTCTCTCTTCTTATCTCTACATCTCTCTGTACTTTGATTGAAATTACTTGAAATGATGAATGTCTTGTTTGTGCTTGAGTGTAAGGGTTTTCCATACTCAGTCCTAGGAGTGACGCAACATTGGTTTCAGGTATCTGAACAAAAGGAGTAGTAAAAATGATATTTGTGTCTTTTATTAGCATGTTATTTTAAGGTAATGTAATTGTTTATAATATTTCAATGATATTTCTATGAATAAAATGTATTATTTTTATTATTTCCGTGATGAAAATGATAGTGGCCGCATATTGGAAAATGTACTATTTCATACATAATTATACTTTTGCGTTTTTAATGAATGTTACTCTTAGTTGTAATTGAATATTTTGTTAAGTAAATGGGGTTGATGGTATTATGTACTCTGGAAAAATATGTTGAAGATTCCTTCTTTTAGTGTCAAAATAAATATAGTAGGATGAAACTAGAACCTTTTCATTTAAAATGTTTATTGTAGCCGAAAATTTTGGATATGATTGTGCTAGTAAAATTGTTATCAAGTAATTTAAAATGGAGTGTTTTTACCTATCTGCTAGTGTTGCAATGACCTAGGAAATCACTTAATCTTCAAATAAAAATATCAACTTACATTGTGTGTGTTGTTCATATTGAGCGGAAAGCGACCAAAAAAACACATACCAAAAAATATTTACCTTTGTTGAATGTAATGACCCTCTCTAGTAAGTTCCAAGTTAGGCTAGCTCCAAACATCTTTTGTAGTCTTACAGACATAGAGGTAATGTATGTGTTTCTGTATTCCTCCCTAGAAAGCTAGTTGAGAGCATTGATATAGGTATGAAAGTGTGTAAGATTCCTTAGTGCGAGGCATAATATCATTTTAATGGCATACAAGATGACATGTTAAGCTTGAAATCTCATGGTAATTTTAGAGACTAAATAATGTTAGAAGTGGAATGTAATGAACAGTGGCTAGGACCACTAAGATAGTTAGGTTGTGCATTATTTGATTATTAAGTTTTTAATTGTAAAGAAAAATTTGTAACTTGCCCTCGTTTGGGAACGTACCCTTGTGATGTCGATCTAATCATTCATGAAGATTGCTTGCAACATATTAAATATTTCTTATGATGTGAAGTGGACATGATTTGATCCACGCGAAAACAAGTGAATAAGAAAACATAGTTTCCCATTTATGAATCAAAATAGTGGTTCATAGTTTCCCATTTATGAATCAAACCTAAAAGGTGAATATGATAGGAAATTTGAAATTAGCTATTGGGTTATACATTTTATTGGAAGTCAAATAACCAAACCAAATCTAATAGAACCCTTTATAAGATAAATGTTAAACGAAAGTGAGAAAATGTATCTTGGAATACCTCGAGTGGCACGAATGCCTTGCAAGACATGGACATTTTATTTCTCTAATTTTATCTTGTGATAAGGTGTAGAAACCCTCGAGCACTAAAAAATACATATTATCAAGTGGCCTCTCTTGATGTTATATGACAAAGGGGATATGATGTATGATTATCAATGATTGTAAATATGGCTTTAGAAGGCTATTAAACGCGTAAAATTTTATAAATTTTGCATTTGAACCCCTCTTGTCCCTCTTAGATAAATGTGTCCCTTAGTATGTAATAGTGGATTACCATGAGTTCTCATATGGGGTAGTTTATCCACCATCCCTGAATGCTCTTGAAGTTAGGAGATCGTAAAGCCTCTCTTAAGGTTTTTGGTGAAGGAAACTCTAATGCTTATTCACACAACGATTTAAATTTTTGGTTGGAAGGAATTTGAGAAGAATATAGTTGTTGGGTTGTTTGGTCATATGTGTTTAATTCTTGATGGTCTAAGAGCAATGAAATAAGTAGATAGGTATAATGTCACAAATCCTTATAGTCATGAATCCCTAAGTGTAAATTACATATCATTTGAATTTTTAATTGTTCAAAAAATATCAATAGTGAGACCAAAGTACGTCGTAAGTGTAAAGCATACAAGAGTTAACAATATTTTGGGTTAGGAGTAATGCCATACTTGAAGTCCTTATAAATCAACTAGACATTCTCATATTGTTAAAAATAAATAAGAATTGCTCATGGTGAGATAAAATTTTCGAGCAAACAAAAGAAATATATAAACCTAAATCAAATGTTGTGATGTGAAAATGTTGAATGGATTAAAACAAGTTATTGAATGATGACAACTATAACAGGAAAATAATGATACCGCGATGGAAGAATCTTTGATATAAATCTCCCTTGAATCCTAATATTTCTTCCTTTACATCTCGTTATATTTACTTGTGTAACAAGTGTAAAATTTAATCATCAAATATACATCTCGAAAAGCAGAACCTTAACATCTTGTTAGTTCTTTTTCATAACGAGGATGCAATTTAACGTCAATTACACCTATTTTGAGAAAAAAACCTTTAAAGCAAGAATGAATATTAGGAGGCATGTAGGTGTATAAAATGAATTTATTCAATATATGACCTATGGATAACTAATGGAATTGGAGAAAGGAATCAACCTCGCATTCTTTGTTAAAGACTAATGCTCTGCAAAATAAAGTAATTGTAGTTTGAAAAATTGGAAATTGTAAAACTTATGTGTTTAATTCTCTTGAAAACTATAAGGTCATACCATGAAAACCTCAATGTAATGAATATGTAAACCATGAAAATGTCATGTCATGTAGTATGCCTATCATGTGTTTCTTACTGTAACTGGGCCATTGTCCTGATTTATATTGTTTCAATAAGACATTGATGTGTACCCTATGTTATCCTATTGTATGAGTGGGTTCATGTTTATTTAAGTGTGTTATGTGATGTTAAGTCTATCTATTGGAGCCCATGTGGTATTGTATAGTAAGCATTAAAACAAAATAAAATTATTCTGATATTTTTATTGTTGTATTTGTGTGTCAAAATTATGGGGGTTACAAATAGTGAATATGATGGTATAAAAGGTGTTGTCTAGCCATTCATTAGAGTATATATTTTTGAAGATATTGAGTAATAGGAGAGAGACCTAGATAATTACCCACATGAATTTGACCGAATAGAATCTATTGATCTATTATAACTAGACCTAGATAATTACCCAAATGATTAAACATGGTTTAAATATGTGTTTGTTCTCTATGCAATGCATTAAATATTCTTTTCAAAATGGTTTGTATAGTGCTTTACCAATATTTTCTTATTCCTTCAAAATTGGATAACTAATACTATAATAAGTATACATTAATAAAGAAATTATAATCTTTAACAGTAATAATAAATCAAAGTACGTAAATTATTAAATGGTTTGTACTTTAATAATGGTATACAAGGTGCTGTCATATATTTTAACAGATATTAAATAATAGAAGAGAGACGTACATCATTACGCAGATGCATTTAAGGGAATAGAATCCCTTGATCTATAACAACTAAATGTAAGAGTTTTGTACAGCTAATACATAAAAATTCTGAATGCAAACAAAATGAATTAATTTAACACTCAACAAAAAAAAATCCACATTCGATATGCTTGACAGTTGATTACAAATTCTAAATACAATATCCTTTTATAAATAAGAGAATTATATACAGAGAACTTATGAGAATCATATTTGGATGAACAGGATGATAGTTCCTATTCATTTAAAACATATAAAAACAACCTTCGACTGCATATATAAAATAATGAATATATAAAACATACAATATTCACTTCTTGAAGATAAATATAAATTTCTATCTAGTTAATCCCTTACCTGTAGTTATAGCAAATAACGTTGCATATTTTGCACGCAGGTCGATTGGTTAGGTCGAATCCTGGAAGGAGAAGGCAGAGAAATTTTGGTGGAATATTTGCGAACGCGGACTGATTCAGTAGTTTGTGGGTTCTCTTTACTCTTTGGTTGAATCATCCTTCACATGCTCCTCCACGAGTACCTGTAGAGACCTCTCAACGTTATTTGTATCAATCTCAACTTTACCTTCGAGCAGCAGAAGAACTTCGCCCATGTTTGGCCGTAAAATTTCAATCTTCTGAATGCACAACATGCTTACTAGAACAGCCCTCCTCACTTCTTCCACATCTGCTTGGTTTGCTATCCTTTCATCAACAACATCCAGAGTATTGTTTCCTTTGTCAATTTGAGTTGCAGCCCATGAGGGAAAGTAATACCTACTGGATTCCTGCACAGTCATGTCTACATATCTCCGGCCTGATATTATTTCAAGCAGCATCATGCCAAAACTGTAAACGTCCACCTTCGTTGTGATGGGAAGGCCAGAGATCCATTCAGGAGCCAAGTAGCCCCTTGTTCCTCTAGTAGTTGTAAGTACTCGGCTGAAATCTCTCCCCACAAGTTTTGCAAGCCCAAAATCAGCTATTTTTGGACAGAATTCACTGTCAAGCAGAATATTCTCTGGTTTAATGTCGCAGTGAATGATTCTGTCTCTGCATTCCTCGTGGAGATATAACAGACCTTTTATAATCCCTATAGCAATCTCAAATCTGGTCTTCCAATCCAACACCACCTCTGCTCCTTCATATTTATGAGATAAGAAAGAATTGAGAGACCCGTTGGGCATGTACTCATAGACCAGTAATCTCTCAGATCCCTCTGTGCAAAATCCCAGTAGCCTCACTAAATTTACATGCTGTATGTTTCCAATTGTGCTTATTTCAGCACGAAATTGCTTCTCTCCTTGCCCAGACCTATCTAATTTCTTGACGGCCACAATTGTGCTGTCTACAAGAGTTCCTTTGAATACCGAGCCAAATGCTCCACTCCCCAACTTATGGCTGAAATTCTTGGTTGCTTTCTTGAGCTTTTTGTAAGAAAATGTCCTTAGCAAAGTTGTCATGTCTTTCTCTTTCTGTCTAGTAGGCCGTCTTGAACAAATAAACAAGAAAGCCAAAATAGCAGCGAAGGTAGCAGAAGCCACGGCAAGTGAAATGGGGACGGCGCGGACTCTACTTCTTCCTCTTCCCTTGGATGAGGAGCTTATCAACTCAGAAGCCGCAGACCGGATGAACAGTGGCCTTCCATCTGTTGAAGAACGCATGTTTAGCAGATCCCCGAACCACAATCTACAAATCGCAGGATTAGAATTAATGAAAGCAAAGGCTGTGCAGGAGCAATTGCCGAGACACGCAATTTCACATCGCTCTTGTGTGTGCTCTTGGATATATATAACAGCTTTGTCATCCGTTAAGCTCTTGTCGCTGAGTTGGAGGAAACCATCCGTGGTACCATTTGTAACAGAGCATTGTAATGGGCTAACCCGAACACAACCGCTTGACCAGGACTTTTCTACATTCCAGGCGTGCTCGTCTGCAGGCTTGAAGCCTTTTATACAGCTGCAGGACACGATGACATTGCTCATGCACGCTCCAAAAGGCCCACATACAGCATAAATATCGCACGCTCGTGGTGGCAGCCATTTAACAAGTGTCCAGATTGTATTCTCGAAATGCACGTACGTCGCTGTGCCGCCATTACTGCTCAAAACAATCCTTGCAAGAAGATTATTTGTTATGAAAAATGTGGTGTACATTCTTGTCGGAGAAATCTTCTTGAATTCTTGTTTACGTAGGTGTTTTTTTGTGGACTCTGCAATATTGGGGAAATTCTCACCGGCCCATTCTCCGCTGGTCCAATAACGAACAGTATTATTATATACCAATAGAAGCTGTGTCTTCCCTGGAGCTGGATCTATTTCTAGGGAAAAGAGTCCAGATGCTGGATCCACTGAATTTTTCCACGATTTTATTTTCATGCCTTTCCAAAACTTCATTCCCGGCAACAATGTATCTGTAGGATCTCCGAAACTCTCCCAAACAGTCTCTGAATTGTTTTGAGCGCCTACCATAATGAAATTACCCGAGTCCAATATCAATGCCCTTGACGCTTTAGTTTTCTGTGTCTTTTTACTCGACCAAAAAGTCTGACTGTTGGTATCAGATATTGTGAGATAACCATCTGTCCCCAACTTCAACACGCCTGGCATGTTTAGAAGGGGATCCTCTCTGTTAGCCACCCAAACAAAGGCCTTCTCTGAGACCTGGGCATACCATATGCCGATGTACCAATTATTCGTTCCGTTCGGACTGAAAAATCCCAATTCAAACGTGCCATTCTTTGATATTATAGTCTGATTTCCGGCGAGAGAGAAACCCAAAGAAAGCGCATCTCCATTACCAACACCAAACGCATGCGAATTGTGCACTAAAATACTCACTGTAATTACAAATAAACATTTGAAAGGAAAAATACAGTTCTTCGTCATGACACCTTATTTATGCTGCCCGTTCTGCAAATATTTCATTGTACTCATTGTTGTAATAATTTCTTTTATGTATCTATTTATATTACCAAACAAGTAACCCAAGAGGAATGCGTGTGAACTCCAATTTGTTGGAATTGAAAATTAATGTCCACCTGCCGAGTGGGCCAAAAGCCTTCAATATTGATCTTTGCATTTGGTTATCTCCATCGCCAAGAAATAAAAGCCTCGAAACTTTTTCTTGATTTGTACATTGATGTATCATTCTTAGTACTTACCTGCTTCGAAATCTTAAAAGATGCCGTCTTAAATTCTGTAGTTGTCTCTCTCGCAAACAAATGCCTTCTTACCGAATCATAAAACACGTCATTTTATAGTCTCTACTTTTTTCCATGTGAAACATGTCTTCCTTAAAAACATAAAAGATTGTTTATAAAATACTTGAAATTATTTTTTATAATTTTAAATCTTGTTATCAAATAATAAAACGTGTCTTCTCAAAAATTTTAATTGTTTAAATCACAAATAAATAATAGTCCTCCTATCTTGTCTTTTAGAATGATTTATACTCTTATCATCATAATAAGAAAAAGTGTTTTCTTACAATTTTTTTTTAATAGTTTTTACTATCTCCATCATAAAGAAATAATAACATTTAATTTCTACTTATACATTGACATATCTTCTTATAAAAAAAAATTAAACGTGTCTTCTTAACGTCTTTAGTTGTCTCCATAACATTAAAAATAATTTGAAAATTTGTCTTCTAAATTGACATGTCTTTTTACCATTTAAATTATAATAAATATCTTCTTAAAATCTTTCAATTGTAAAAATGTAAAATCCTTGAATCTTGACTTGTAGAATGACTTAAATCGTATATTCCTAAAAAATAATAAAATTCATCTACTCAATGTCTTTTGTTGTTTCCATCACAAGTAAATAATATGCTCAAATCTTGTCTTGTATAATTATATACACTCTTATGATAATAATAATAATAAAATACATTTTTTTAAAGTTTTTTTTATTGTGTCCATCCTAATCAAATAATAACATTGAACCTTTACTTTTACATGGACATATCTTCTCAAGAAATAATTGAAAGTGTCAATCTTAATGAATTTATTTGTCTCCATCACAATAAAAAAAGATCTCAAAATATGACTGGTAGAATAGATGTCTTTTTTACTATTTATATAATAAAACATATCTTCTTAAATTATTTCCATTGTAAAGGTTTAAAGTCCTTGAATATTTAATTGTAAAATCACTTGAATCTTATTTTCTTACAAAATATTAAAATGTTTCTACTAAAATTCTATAGTTGTTTCCATCGGAGATAAAAAATATCCTCGAATCGTGTCTTGTAGCATGATACATACTTTTTTCATCATAATATTAAAATGTATTTTCTTAAAGTATTTCCTTGTCTCCATCCTAGAGAAATAATAACCTTGAACTATTAGTTGCACATTGGCATATTTTCTTACCAAACGATGAAATGTGTCTTCTTAAAATATCTAGTTGTCTCCATCACAATAATTAAAATCTTAAAATTTGTATTGTACATTGACATGTGTTTTTAACATTTAAATAATAAATCATATCTTCTTAATGTCATTGGTAAATAAACAAGGCCATGATATGGCAAATACTGCCGAAGGGAGTGTATTAAGGGGTACAAAGAAGAAAATTGTATGTAGTTGTTTGCAGAGTGACAACCTGTACATCGATTTTGATTATAAAAATGTTAACATAGAATTAGAGTATACAAGCATTGTGTTGTTCATTTTTGAAATAAAAAACATTGTTCGTCTCTAATATTTTTAGATGAAAGGGGTTTTGCATTCTCATTGCACTCTCATGTTTTTGTTTTTGTTTAATATGTCTCTTTAAATTTACATATAACAATGGATTTAATTTGTTTTAACCATTTTGCAATTGAATTAACAATTAAAATAAATCTGAATCATGGTTCACTTGACTTCAACCATGAATTAAATATTAAAAAATGCCCTAGCCTTCTAAAAAACTCTCTGAGTTACAATTTTTTTGTACTCAAATCTGTAAAATGCCATGTAAGATATAACACAATAGGTAAAGGACCTATAAATTAAGAAAGAAACCACATTTTGATTGGGTGAGGGTTGTAAAATTATCATCTTCTTTGTTGACTTTATGCAACATTTAATTTGTTTATCATAAATATTTATACTGCCTTACACTTTTGGTTGGATTGCACCATCCATCCATCAAATCCATGTCTTGTTATTGTCTTTTTCAATTTAATTTTTTTGAACAAAAATATAAAAAGCAAAGAAAAAAGAATATTATTTAATAAAGGAAACAAAATATTCCCACAAATATTTCATATACACTTTACAAAACACAAGAAATATGATAGGTGGCATATTGTTATTGATTTATGAGAAAACAATTAATAGCTATGGTGAAACCAATATACTTGCCTTCGGCAATATAAAATAACATTGAATCTTTACTTGTAGGTTCACATATCTTCTTCATTCCTTAGTTCCTTTGGATAAACAAAAATAGTAGTTAAAAAATTTCTAATAGTCCTCCATGCTAAGTGACCTATTTCTAGGTCTACAAATGGCTTATATCATATGAGACTATAATGTACGTCTATTATCCAGGGGCACCTAAATATGATTCAAATAAAAGGTGTACCTACAATACTCCCTTAGTGTTCATTATTGTTACCTCTATTTTAAGAGAACAAGTTCTTCATCATTAAGCCAACATAAGTTTACTCAATATTGACCCATACCATTAGTTAAGACTTATACAATTTTTCATCAAGTTCAAGGAAAATGCATCACAAAACTGTAAATATATGCTTGATTTATATAAATCTTGTTTGAGTTGAAAGTCAAAATACATTAATAATATTAGAATCATCTTTAAGTTTAATGAAATTGATCGTTGGTTATAAAATCAAAGGGTTAAGTATATTTCTAATGGTGAATACACTGAACAACTAGTTTTTAGATATTGAGTAGTCATTAAACTATATCATTTTATAATGTACAAGTATTTACTTATTGTGAATAGGTTTAAACTAGGTGTAAGTTCTTAGTTTTTTTTACGGATTTTGAATATTTTCTTACTTTTTCATAATATTATTTTCATCTCAAGTAGATCTCACTTACTTTTTTTATCTTGTTCTACCATTTTCTATTCCTTGCCATTATTCTCAACATTTTTAAACTTCTAGATTATGTATCAAATAATAGGATTCAATGTGTTGTATGTTGATCCATCGACATGAATTAGATGTCATTTTTCATTCCTTTTTTCTTAATGTTTATTGGAGTTCTGTTCACATGTTACTAATGTCCTAATTTGAATTTAACCTATCAAAATTACACAACTATTCTATTTTCAATCCTTTAGAATCTATTTTTAAAAACCCATAAAATATTCTTGTATTATAATGAGAATGTAATTATTTATATAAATTCTAGAATTATAGTGAACATTTTTATTGAAGAATTTAAAAAAAACCTTATTTATTGAATTCATTTCAAAGGGTAGGATAATACATTTAATCACACACATATTGTTGACGAATAAGATATTAAAAAATATTTTTCATCTATTAATGATATTCTACATTGTTGAAAAGGCTCACCAATATCAAGTCAAATATAATGTTCTCTAGTTGATTGCATGCCCTACCATATTTTTTTTATCATTTCAAATAGATTCAAGTGTAACACCCCGCCCTTTTGATTCCCAAAATTAATGACCCTAAATACCACCAATATACCGTCAGCTAGTTAAAATTAAGCTATCAGTGATAATTCTAAATTGCTGAAATAACATAAGATTTTCTTGAATGAAATTAAGTTAACAACCATGATTCTTAGTTGGTACTGTTGGTGCGTGTGACTGTCCAGTCATCGTCCACATCACCTAGGTGAGTCATCTCGCCTTGCGAGAGTCAGAGGTCTTAGGAAGTCAAATGACAAGTGTTAGATTTTGTCATAGAATCTGACATTGTCATTTGCGTCAATGCGTCATAGGAGTTACATTCCTTATTTGGAATTGTAACTCCTCTTCTAGTGGCATCATATGCCTCAGTCAACGTCATATGTGTCAGTGGCGTCATTGAGTTCTTTCCATGTTTAGGCATGGGGGTTACACAACACCCCTATTTGTACTTCCTAATTTTTTGATCTATGACCATGAGCAGACCTATTCTTCTTACTTGCAATCTTATTTCCATTGTTTCGAATCTTGCGTATTGTGTTAGCTTGACGTTACCATTGGACTGCAACTTCATTGTGGTGCATCACTTTTCGACATCGGTTCTCGCAAATCCCTCTTTCATGGTGTCAGAGCTGGTTTCGGTAAACGTGCACTCTTCATTTCTCAGTTGTTTATTACTTTTGGTTTCTTCTCATTTCCTCATGTGCAAGTTTTTTTCGATTATCATTTTGGAATTGTTACTCACCTCGTATTGAGGTTTCAACAGTTGCAAGTTAAGGTATTTGGTTGGTTTGCTTATCAGTTGAGTTCATATTTAGATATTTCTAGATCTTTGTGGTTGTTGTTTCTGGGTTGTTTGTGTCTTTCTTACTGGTTGTGTTCAGATTCAACGCCTGCGGGGTAAAAGAAGAGCTCATTTTTTGGCGTGGACCTGTGATTACTGGTTGGGATCATTGTTTTTTCTTCACCGGTGTATACTCAGACTATTCTGAGCTTTTTCCTCCTTGCCATGGTTCCTTGTTGTCTTGAAGTTACCTCTACCTGGTCTCAAAACATTTTTGCGTGCCTGCTGAAAACCTCTCACGTTTTTGCCTTGTCTCTCATGTTTTTTGCAAAAATACTCACGTTTTTGCCTGGTCTCTCACATTTTTTGCAAACCTCTCACGTTTTTTCCTGGTCTCTCACGTTTTTTTCAAAACCTCTCACGTTTTTGCACTCTTCCCAGAGTTTTTTCACTGTTCTAGGCGTTTGTTTGAACTGTTCAGGCATTTATTTTAGCTGGATACATTTTCTCCTATCGTTTGAGCATTTTCAACAGTTCCAGACGTTTTTTTTCCTGTCCTCAGGCATTTTTCTCCCCTGGCTGCATTTTTTCCTCTGTTCCAGGCATTCAAACCTGTTCTAGGTGTTTTTCTCTGCCCTGGCTACGTTTTCTCCTCTGGCAGGCGTTATTTTTGGGTTATTCCAAGTGTTTTTTCCCTTGGTCGTGCCTGTAACGTCTCACAACTACAAACATGGCATTTTTCTCTACATTCAGGCTTTTTTGGCCTGTTCTGGGCGTTTTCCCAGCACATGTGGATAGTTACATTCTTTTGCCAGGTAATATCTCTCTAAAAATACATTTTTTTATTCATTTTTCTTAAAAAATGTGTTTGCATTCTTTTTAACTTATTACTCTTCTAAAAAACGTGTTGTTTCATTACTTTTAAAAGGTATAAGGTAAAAAAACATTACATTTTATTGGCATTGTAAGTTTTTTGGCTTGTTTTATTAACCTTCCGTCGAGTGCCGAAGACGAAGGGTGAGGTCCGGGATTGGCAGGTGGCTAATCCCCCCTCGCAATACAAACAAACCCTATCTCAAATTCCATGCCATTTCCAACGGGCATACATACGACACCTTTTGCATGCATTTAGGGCACTTTTTTTCCGTTAGCAGGCTTATTGGCTTTTTTCTCATTAGTTGCAGGAATTGGTTTTTGCTATAACTTTTGACTCGTTGCTCGGTTTTGAGCACTTCTTTAGTCAAAGTTGCATTTTTTTTTGCACTCTACATGATGGGATCATTAGTTTTGTAAACGCACTAATTTTATAAAGTGCCGCATTCTGGGGGGTGTCTCTGTATTGTTTAATTCAGCTCATTTTTTCTTGAGCTTTGTTCTATTCCTTTTTTTGTGGACTTGTGAGCGCATCCGCCACAGTCTTACGACAAAGGGATTCTATTGTGTGACGTGAGACGCTATTTCTCACAAAGCTCTTTCTTCCCCCTCTTGCTTCTCTCTTTCTGTGCTTGCTTGCCGTGTCGATCTGTTGCGCCCTATGAACCTTGATTGTTGTCTCCACCATTGCGCATTATTACGCTAATTGCAAGGTGAGTGACAAACTAGTTCTTGGAACACGGTCGTATCTGGTTGTAATCAATGCACTGAATTATAAAGTGCCAAAAAGGGGGGGTTAATCTTGTGTTCCTTGGAGGCTCCTCTCGTCATGGACATTGAATTTCATCGCTCCATTGTTCAACTAGGACCTGAAAACTATGTACAATGGAAGAGTGGGATACTCAATCATTGTATTATGTATAATATGTTACCACATCTTCTTGGGTTGGCACCTGAACCTATTGACTGCATTTATCACCAAAATTGGTTGAACGAGAATGATATGACATATAGGCTTCTTTGTCTTACTATACCGGAGGACCTTCAACATCGATTAGAATTCACCGAGTCTGCGCATAGAGCTTGGATCTTCATTCAGAATTTTCATGGAGATTTTGATCCTCCTTCATTTGGTTATGGATCTTCTGATGATCTTGCATCCATGGAGGAAAGTGAGTTCACTGATAATTTTTCTTATGAAGGGCATCCCACACATATTTCTATGCATGCTCCTTCAGAAATTAGTATTTATCCTATCATAGTTTCTAGTGACTCTCCTCCACAAGAATCTTCGGTTGAATTCTCCCTTGCGCACCATGCTACCTTAGATCTCAGGTTTTCCCTATCACGATCATCTACTGATTCTGTTGATTCTATCCTGGAGATTCTGCCATCCCCTGTTGCTTCCAAAGACTTCGAGATTGCTTCTTCAAAGGGTTATTATAATCCTCCATAACAGGACATTGATTTCCTTGACTCAGAATTGGATGATATGCTCGAGGATACCAACATCACAGTGCAACATCTTCTTCAACCTACTGCCTCTTCCAAGATCAGAGTTTCCATCCCACCAGCTTCCACTGACTCTCCTTCGGAGCAAGTTCATTTTCCCCTTCAGGGATCTCTTGATGATATATCTATATTTGCGGACTCTCACCTTATGGAGATTAACAAGATTGCCACTACTTCTCTTGATATATTATCTCCTTCTCATATTGGGCCACCTTCCCGGGCTCTCCATGTTCCTCCTCCTTTTGATAACAAACCTTTGGTCCCTTCAGATTCATTAGGAGTCCATCATAAATCATCTTCTAGGGGAGCTTGATAATGCTCCTTTTTTTTTATTCTTCTCTTCTTCTTCTTTCCAGAAAGATGTTGTTTGTACATGGGCACCTTATCAGGCCTTTAGTTGTTGGGGCCCATTGACACATCTTTCTTAGTTGTCTAGGGGAGTCTTCTTTTTCTGTTATGGCTTACCTTGACCTCTTCCTCAGCTTCGATGAAGGGTGGGTGTTGGTGTGTGTGACTGTCCAGTCATCGTCCACATCACCGAGGTGAGTCATCTCGCCTTGAGAGAGTCATAGGTCTTAGGAAGTCAAATGAAAAGTGTCAGATTCTGTCATAGAATCTTTCATTGTCATTTGCATCAATGCGTCATAGGAGTTACATTACTTATTTGGAATTGTAACTCCTCTTCTAGTGGCGTCATATGCATCAGTGGCGTCATTGATTTCTTTCCATGTTTAGGCAAGGGGGTTACACAACACCCCTATTTGTACTTCCTAATTTTTCAATCTATGAGCATGAGCAGACCCATTCTTCTTACTTGCAATCTTCT
Source organism: Taxus chinensis (assembly GCA_019776745.2). Classification (NCBI taxonomy): domain Eukaryota; kingdom Viridiplantae; phylum Streptophyta; class Pinopsida; order Cupressales; family Taxaceae; genus Taxus; species Taxus chinensis. The sequence goes on from CM034155.1 coordinate 512,134,713, forward strand.
TTCCATTGTTTTGAATCTTGCGTATTTCGTTAGCTTGACGTTACCATTGGAGTGCAACTTTGTTGTAGTGCATCGCTTTTCAACATCAGTTCTCACAAATCCCTCTTTCAGGTACCGATATTTTCTATTCCATAGATGATTTAAAATACAATTTTGGAAAGCATACAGAATGCAATAAATATATTGAATGTTTATTCTCTTGTTCGGACTCCTTGCATTGGGCCATTTGTTAGCCCATAACATTCAATATTATCTACATGACATGTATTGAATTTGTAACTTTTTTATACAAAGTGATGATTTATTGGCATATGAGAGTAGGTTGGGTAAAAAAATTAAGATTTAAATTAATTTTATGGAGTTTAAATGAATTTCTTAAACTTAGCATATTCATCCACTTGATAAAGAGTGGGTGGCATGTATTAATCCCATGTTTAAATTTTGTGGCATGTTAAGTTATGCGGCATTAGTGACTTATGAAAATGACTTGGAAAGATTAATACGAAGCATGCTTGATTAATGTGTAGTGGGCATGGCTACGTGGCATGAGGAAAAACAGTGAGAGATTTTGGGTTTTAATGTGATATTAAATGCATGAATGACTCCTTAAGAATGGTTAACTTCCTTGAGAATCAAACTTTAAACTTGGTCAAATTCTTTATCTTTGATCATTTTTTTTGTTTGGTTTGAGTTATTTTTTGGGGGTTTCAAAGGAAGTTGAATTTCTTACCACTTTGCATGTTGTTTTGGTCATGAATGCAATTTTGGAAATGGAAATAGAGGAACTCTTTCTCAAAAAGGAATATTTTGATGAATGCATTATTATTATTATTTATTTATGTAGAAGATTGTAAGAGAAAAGACCTTGTGTTGATTAAAAATATGGGCATTGCAGGCATGAGATTCTTCATGATACTCTAAATAATAATTTTATATTTTGATAATAATAGTTTGGGTGTTGTGTTTGTTTATTTTTAACGGAAAAATGATTGTTTTCAATTCATAATTATCCATTAGGTTACATGTTGAATTTTTTACTAGATTTATGAGTTTTAACTATATTGCTTTTTAGGTTCACTTATTTTTATGGGTGGAATGAGTTTATGATTTTTTACTATATTATACATTATGTGCTTGGGTTTTATTGTGAATAGAATGTGTAGGAGTTCCAATGTTGGGACTATGTTGTTAATGACTAAAAATATGTGTTTTCTGGTAATATATCGAAACACCCATAACGGGTTTTCATGTTGTAATTTTGTTATAGAAGTGTGTGTGCATTCTTTCATACATGAAGTTTTTGTTTTGACTTCCTCATTATGAGCGTTTTTCTCCAAATATTTGGGTATTCATAATTGAGATATTACAAAAGTGTTTTCTTAAATGTCCTCCTTTTTGGATATGAACATTGTGTAGGATAGTACGAATGCTTCAGACATATGATCTTATAGTTTGATGAATGTTGTACTTAGTGTTGTGCTTCACTATAAAATTTGATATTTGTTGAAGGATGAAACTTTAATTTAATAATGGTTGGAATAATTTCGTTACATTAAGGTGATACTATTTTTTTAGATATTTATGTTTTTGAAAAATCAATCCTTAAATAATGGGATTATAGAAAAAGCATGAATAGTCTGCATAAGTATATTACTTGATGAATTTTAGTGGTTTGTTTTAAATTAAAAACTGAAGTTGATTATTTATGGATTAAATATGATTTGATATGAAATACAAGTAAATTTAAATATTATTGTTAGTCATTTTAGTCTGATGCAAGTTGATGATGTTATACTTGTTGATTTAATTTTTTTAGTTAAAATTAGTAAGTTGATATGATTTAATATGGGGTCAAACCTTGATTATTTTTCTTATTATAATGATATAGAATATGAGTGAGTTGACTCATGCCAGTTCTCTCAAATTGACCCATGTATATTTCTGTCTCTGCTAGCAAATGTACATATTGTTAATAAGAGAAGCTATGAAGTGAATACTTTGGACTAATTTAATACTATTTTGTTGATTACAACCTTGTGCTCATATGTAAAAAGGATAACCATAAATAATTTCCTTATTTTGTATCAAATGATTTTGAGAAGTAAACTTAGTTGTTTAAGGTGCGCATATGACCTTCATGTATAATCCTAATATAGATTTTATTACTTATATAATGAGGATATCTGGTTTCACAACCTTGAGTAAATATATGTTAATTTATAACCTCTCTATTTTGATTAAATATAATTGGTCTATTTAATCGGGCATGGTATATAAGAGTAGATATTATTTATGTCCTTATTTATGATGGTCGTGTCTTTGTATACACTTCTACTGATTTAATAAATTAAGTACACCAAATACTAGTAGATGTATTGTTATAATATTACCTAACTTAATCCTTTACTTAAACTAGTCTTATGATTAATTAAGTAAAGACAACGGAAAGTATTTTGTTGGATATATTTATTATCATGGGAATAATGGTAATTTTCATTAATTAATTATGGAGTAAAATGCATATAGCAGTGAATGATAATATAATCTATACTTCAAAATACAAAGGTATGATGATAGTAAATGTGATTAATGAATACCTAGCTGAGCATAAAATTAGGCATGGTTAAATTTAATTGATTGGTATTAATAATTAATATTTAAGAGATAATAATTCAACCATAGCAAGCTAATGGTAGTATCTCATTTATTAAATAGATCAACAGTTGATGAACAAAATAAGCCTTTAATACGAGTAACCTATGATAGAGACAAGATGAATTCACTAAAAGGAAACTAATAGATAATAAATAAATTGAATAAGTTATTAAGGCCCGCTTATAAAATAATAAAAGAATAAGAATATTCCTCTTAAAAAGGCCTTATCGACTAAAAATTAGATAAATAATGGAATAAATTAAGTGCCATAGGACTTTCCGCATCATGAAATTTTATTATCGATAGAAAACATTAATTATAACGTAGATTGGATATAATCTCACATCATCACATGTAAACATATTAACATAGTACTAAATAGGGGTGGTTACAAGTTAGGGAAAATGGACCTAATGACGGTAACTGATTACGTGATCTCTCCCTATTCCATAAAGACCATAAGTGAGTTGTGGATCTTTTTGTTAACCAAGTTTGTCTTGTAAAGAAAAAATATCCTCTTTATTAGCAAGTTCACCTTTTGTTATCCAATTTTTCCCCTTGGGAAAAATTGAACAAAAATGACCTTGTAACGGGGGAACAATGGAGGGGTTGGTTCAATCGTGCGAGCTCACATTTAATCCCAAAAAATCAAGTTCTAGGCGGGATGAACAATACAGATGTAAGGTCAACAAATCAATAGCCAAGAAAACATCGAAGAAGATCAGAGATCAGGAGGAAAATAATGGAGAAGGCTCGAGTTTCTAGATTTTTGCATTATTGGCGCTTACGAAAAAAAAAGAGTCAAAAAAGTCTGAAATTCTGAAGTTTGAAAGTCCACAATTTCAGACTTTTAGATTTTGGGATTTTGGAAATTTTCATGTGAAAAATGGAAAACGAATAAAAAAAGTCTAAAATTCCTAAGTCCAAAAGTCTGAAATTTCAGACTTTCAGGTTTTTGGGTTTCAGAAATTCTCAGGCAAAAAATGGAAAAAGAGTAAAAAATTTGTGACTTTCAGGTAGTGCCCACTTCCCTTTGACACTTTTGATATTGATCATGATACTGCTGACTATATTATGGAAATTATTATAGTTTTGATTTAGTATGGTGTTAGATGTCAGATTATGGATTATTGTTGACTCTAATTCATATATGATGCATGGTGATTACTAGAGACATTTTATATATTGAGGATGATATACTGTCTGACATGATTATATTTATGGATGTTGTTCAGACATATGATATTGGATATATTGAGTAGACCTAAAAAATGGAATTAATTTGATGATCGTATAGTTGTTGATAAAATGGTAAATGATATTGTTGGTTGCCTTGATGTTGTTGTGATTCATATATATAGATAATTTTGGAATTATATTTATATATATTTTGGATGTTCTGATGTGGCCATGAGGTCGAAGGAGGTATTAGTTTTTTTCAGGTTAAAATATCACAACAAACATTGGGGGATTAGAGACATACCACATTGGAATTCTAGATGAATTCAACAAGGTCACCATGGCAACTTGTATTGTTCATGTGTGTGTGTTTGATTGTTGTTAGGGATTCCCATGGGAGGGAATCACCTTTAAATGTGACCAAGGGATTTATGTGTATCTTTTAATTTGGTTCCTTTGTTTAATGTATGTATGTGTTTTATAAGTGATGTGCTTCCCCTTTTCATTATTGAAATAAATTGTGGTAAAGTAATATGAATAATCATATTGGTAAAAAAATTAATTAATCAAATTGGGACATAAGCAAGTAACTTTTGGATTTGTTGGCTCTTGTATTAAATGTTGTGAGATAAGTGTAAGTAATGTGTAAGTGATGTGTAAGAGATATGTAAGTAAATTTTGGAGTATGGAACACTCCACCTTCTTTTGAAATTCAATTTTTTCCTTGGAGGATGATTTTTGAGGCTTGTGCGACAAGTTAAATTTGTCCCATACCTCTTAAATTTGCATACCAACCTTACCTAGGGTTGGAGAGTTTAAATCTATCCTTCATTATGCATTTTTGTAAGTCAAGTTATATGCTTTAGTTGCACTTTCTTACATGCTTTCAATTTCAGTCCTTATGGGGTGTGGGCTTGATTTGAGTGTGTAAGTAAAACTGTCATTTATTCACCTACTTATTTATTGTGCATTGGAGAATGAAGTTGACCTTGGGTGTTGGAGTTGAGGATGTGTGAAGTGGCATCCTACATGGATCCACCTCATCCTCTTCTCTTCCCTCTTCTATATATTCTGAATTCCATGGCTTGTTTTTGGGATTGCTTCACTTTTATCACTTCATTTTTGGCAACATGCTTTTGGTTTTTGGAGCTCTTGCAAATTGGGAGAAAGTTGGAGATTGTTGCATGCTTGTAGATTGTTGATCTTGGACTATTTTGCATTAGAAAGCTTGTTGTGTTTGAACCTTGGAACAAACTCCATCATGGAGAGGTAAGAGCTTGGCTCTTCAAAATTCTCTTCTTTTATTTTTATGAATATGTGAATGGTTGTATGTTTGTTATTGCTTGTTGGTTGGTTAGGTAGACTACCTAAGGATGGTGTTGGAGAAGACTATGGGATATTCTTATGGGAGACATAAGTGTTCTGGGGAGGTATAAGTGTGGAGGGAGTTGGGATTTGGGTTCCACCTTATAAAAAGTAATAGCTTGTATTTCTTTACTCATTATGGGGTGCCATAAGAGGTTGGGGAGGCATAAGGAAATATGATGAATAAAGGGTACTTGGTGGAGGCATATGGGCATGTCAGGGATTTGAAATGATATATATTTTGGTGGTTTTTCTCAGGTGGTGATACCCATTTCCCCTTTGGGAGGAATAAGAAGCATCCCCCATATTTTATTGCTCCTTTGGCTTGCATGATGAATCCTAAGTGTTGTTTGTTGTCTTTATGCTATGGTCACAAAATTTAGTTTTGTTTTGGACTGTGTTTTAAATATGAAATTTGCATGTGTGTTGTGGAAGCCTATTGTTGCCATGATTTGAAACACACTTCTTATTGCATTGTGGTTAGGGATCAGGGTTCAATGAAGAGGGTGACTTCCCCTTGTCATTGGATATCTTGATTAGGTGGAGATCATTGCTTTTCCCCCTATTCTATTATGATCAAATTGAAATAAAGAAAATGGAGGATATTCATGTTGTTGTTCTAGAGCAGAGGAAAAAGACAAGTTTGACAGTCCTTGTTGAGATTATTTCTTATTGTAACCCTCTCCCACTTTGAAGTGGATGACCTTGTACATTATTTGTGATGGAAAGATGTTTTGTATTGGCTATGAAAGTTGTAATTTGAAATGTGAAAGAGATATACTTTGTTTTCTATTTTTGAATAAATGTGGAAGAAATTGTATTTTGTATATTGTAATTGAGGAAGAAGACATAGTTCTGATAGTCCCTTGTGAAACTTCTTTTGTAACCTTTCCCACCTTGAAGTGGATGATCTTGTATATTATTGTGTTGGAAAGACTACTCTGTTTTAGCTATGAAAGTTGTAATTGATTATGGAAGAATATATCTTGTATTCAGTTCTGTGAACAGAAAAGAAAGATATGCATTTGGTATGTTGTATTTTGAAAATAAATGGGAAAGAAGTTGTAAGAGATTCCCTTGAATTAATAGAAGTGTTTTCCTTGTTCATATGATATTATTTCCATTGGAAATTTGTGTTTAATATACAATAGGAAATCTCTATTTGTAAAAGTGAAAAGGAAGCACGTATGAAGAAATATTGCACTGCTCTGTCTCATTTGAAATGTTTAATTTTGAAAAAAAATAGAAGTTGCATTCTTGTCTCTATCATTTGATTGAAGGAAACAAAATTATTTAAAACTAGCATGGAATAAATTCAATGTTTTATTGCATGGCAAAAGAGATAGTTTAATCTTTGTTCTTGAAATGTACAAACTTCATTTCTACTTCACTGTATACTTTAAAAATTCCTTTTTATCAAATGTCCAAAACAACCCTGCAAATCTATAAGAGACAAATGAAATATTCAATTGGAATTAATGAGATCAAAATGATCCCCAAACTAAACTAAAACACTCAAGAAATTTTTAAAGAACCCTTCAAATCGAGTAAAGGTGAAATTGCAGGTATTCTGCTATGTAAACATTGGTAATTTTTGAAATGTAAATCAATCGAATAAATCTACCTTTGTTTTCTACCCCACATTCTTCCAAATGTAAACCTCCATGTCTTTTTGACATGTTGAAGGAGAAAGAATGAAAAATTTGAACAAAATTCATAAGTTAAAATGACCAGTTCACTTTTAAGTGACAACAAAACTTTTTCTCAAAATTGACCCTTTGAACCTTATCAAAATTAAATTCTTAAGGTTTCTGTGCAAAGAGGACATTGAGACCTTTCCAAAAATTCCTTGTTTGCCAAAAACCAAGTTCCCAATCAAAAGTTATGGCCTTCTGAAGTTTTTACTTCATTTGGCTTCAAAAATATTCTGACTGTCAAATTTAAATGAATAAAATATTCCTTGGCGGACCCGCGGGCTTAATGTTTCCCTTTACGCTTTTTTCCTTAAAAAGCGATAAAGGCATGAAGCCTCCCACAACTCCGTCAACCCAAAAAAAATATTTTTTGTCAAAAATAACCTAAGTTCGAAAATGGAAAATTCAGCAACTTTAACCGACAGCCCCGCCACTCCACCCTTCGCATGTGGAAAGCATTTCTGTGGATGTGCGGGCCCGTGCTTTCAACTGAGCCTTTGAGAACCTTTTTGGAAAAATTAACTGAATTTTTCTGTTAGCCTGCCTCCCTGTATCCAATGATTGGATGACACATGGATTCATTAGGCAGACGGTGGAGGAGCGGAGCATTTTCTTAACTTTGAACATTTTAAAACTTCTTTTGGAAAAAATTTTAAAGTTTCTCCGACCGCCTATACCACCTGCAGCCAATAAGTTGGCTGACATGTGGCATTAGTTAGGCATCGGCGGAGGTGTGGGTTAGCATTTTTTTACCCTTTTCCTTTTTAACTCAAAAGTCTTAAATTCTTTAGTTTCCCACAGGTTTGTTTTCCTCGTGCAAATCAGGGCGTGACATGTGGCACCCTTAGCGTCGGTGGAGGCATGGATCGTTTTGATCCCTTATCACTTTTCAACCAAAAAAAAAATTAATGTCTTAAATTTTTCTGGTGAACCACCTTCCCTTTGGAGCTTGGAAATTTTGGACATGTGTCCCCTTACGGGCTCGCAGGATGGGCACGCAGAGGTAAATTGCGTTTTGTCCCTAAAAAGAAAAAGCGCTAAATTCCTCCCAAGCTCTGCCGGCCCACATCTGGGAGAAGTTTTCTTCCATGTTCTGCCGGTTGGCATTTCTTCTCCGAGTGAAATTTCTCTCTGAAGCCAGCAGGCCCGAGCTAGGGAAAATTTTCCTCCCCAGGCCCGTAGGCCCGCTCTTGGGGAAAATTTTCATCCCAAGGTCCACCGGCTCATATCTTAAAAAATATGAGGAGTTAGGAGGACTTCTTTATATCACTAGAAAGGTGAGGAAATTTCCTATCTAATGGGAATGTTTCTGGGAAGTTTTGAGAGTGTTGATTATGTGAGAAAAATCAAGTTGAATCTCATAAGTGAGTTCTGAGAGTGAGTAAGTGAGAATTTACCCTTTTAATTTTTAATGCATAATATAACCCTATGTTTTGACCTTGTAAATTTATACCCTCGGGAAATTTCAGCTAGGTATGGATTTATCATACTTAATATTTTTTAGTGTGGTTTTATAATGGAAATGTAAATTGTTGAGTTTAATTATCCTTGAAGCCTTGTGAACACCTTTTAAAAAAATTATTCCATAATTTTCCAACAAAACCTAGGTTGTTCTGGGTCTCAAGTGGTAGATTTTAGCAGGCGTTACAAACCATAAGTGAGTTGTGGCTCTTTTTGTTCACAAAGTTTTTGTTATAAAGAAAACATCTCCTCTTTATTAGCAAGTTCACCTTTTGTTATCCAATTTTTCCCCTTAAGTAAAATTGAACAAAAATGACCTTGTAACAAGGGAACAATGGAGGGGTTGGTTTAGTCGTGCGAGCTCACATTCGATCCCAAAAAATCAAGTTCTAGGTGGGCTCAACAATGGAGATGCAAGGTCAGAAAATCATTGGCTGAGAAAACGTTGAAGAAGATCAGAGATCAAGAGGAAAAAAATGGAGAAGGCTTGAGTTTCCAGTTTTTTGCATTTTTGGCGCTTCGGGAAAAAAAAAGAGTCAAAATACTCTCAAATTATGAAGTCTAAAGTCCGCAATTTTAGACTTTCAGATTTTCAGGTTTCAAAAATTCTCATGTGAAAATGGAAAAAGATTCAAAAAAATCCAAAATTCTGAAGTCCAAAAGTCTGAAATTTCAGACTTTCAGGTTTTTCAGGTTTGGTAAATTCTCAGGCGAAAAATGGAAAAAGAGTTAAAAAATTTTGAAATTTCAAAGTCTGAAAGTCCAAAATTTCAGACTTTCAGGTTTTTAGGTTTCGAACTATCGGAACTCTCAAGCAATTTGGTAGATGAATAGTGTTTTTTCTCTGAAATGAAAATTTCTGATATTCTGAATTTCAGGATTTCAGAGGTTGCATGCATTTTGGACTTTCGGAGTTTTAGAACTCCTAACCCGCCATTTTCGTAGAATGCACCTCAACCTTTAGATGGTCATAAATTTTGATTGGGAGCTCGGATTTGAGCAAGAGAATACTTTTTGGAAATCTCTTAATGTCTACTACTCAACTACTAGTTGATATATTTAAATTAGTGGGACTAAGTTCGTAAAACTAAAAAATACATTCCACCATTTTTGAGGTATCTCAGGTTTCTCACCTACCACCATTAATGAGGTATGGGTTTCCTTTCTTTCCCAACAAGGAATAGTATGTGGAGGCATGGGTTTTTTCACAAAACCCATCATTTTTTGTAGAAAAATTTAATGCATTTCTTGGCTGGTTCGAGTAAAAATTTGGATTTATTCTATCTCCTTTAATTCTTCCTATATATTATAAGGAGGGGCAATTTTCTAAAGGCTGGATGATTTTTTTTTTTCACCCTCCCTTCTTCCCTTGTCTGCAAGTGAATTTTTGGAGTTTTCAAACCTCCCATTCAAGTTGTAATGTAATCTTGCCTCTTGGCCATTGTAGTATATTGTATCAATTCTGGAGCAATAATACATGCCTATGGATGATTTTAAACCCTCTTAGTGTTCATTGCATTCATCTGATGTCTCATTGCAGTTTTTTTATCTGTGCATGGTGGTTGTATTGTAGTTTTAATGGTTTGTGTTTAATTGTAAAGCAGGTGTTCACCATTCCTTTGGTGCATCACCATTTTTAGTTTAGGTTTATTTCATGTATATTTCTCAACCCTGTCTCCCTAGAAAATTAGAGTAGGTTTTAAAGTGGATCCTCTATATATTGTATGTGTGCACCTAAATAGAGAAATAGGAACTGGCCTTCATCCAAAGAGCTTTCCCAATTGCAAAGTCCCACACTTTGGGAAAATATCCATGTTATGTAATCACACTGAGAGTCTCAACCCATTGAGTTGCAGAAATTTAGGGGTGCTGTGATTACACATCAACACCTTCTTACACAAAAATATCCAAATAATTCTGTCAAGATATATGTTTGGTGGAGGAAGACTATGTCCCTAAGACTTATGTGCAGTCTCAGGATAAGCTGTTTATGCACATGTTGAAAATATTACCAAATTAATGCAAGTAGTTGATTGTATTGTCTGTTCACCATATCCTTAATTTATATATTTCAGATACAAGAGTTTGAAGTTAAGTATCTAAATTTTGTGGTGGAAATTTAAGGATGGAAACATAGTTTTCTCAACCTATAAAAAGGTAAATATGAGCATACTAAATATTGTATGATTTCTCACATGGAATGGAATGAAGGGAGATATAACTGTACCCTTCTCAGGTATACAAGGTTTATACACAGAAGATTTACAGGATGGATCAAACTTAACTAAACAAATATTTATTTGAAATTACTAACTATTTTATAATGAGTTAACTCTATTACATACTTCGTGATTAGAATTTGGAAGTCAAATAAAAAAAAATTCTTTAGTTTTGGGAAAATAAATGAGGTACTACATTTTGGTATCATAGCGGAAAGGTTCTAGCTCTTGGAATTAATGGGTTAATTGTGCTATTACTAAGTTTACTCATGTTTCAAAAGGATATAATGGTTAAAAGAAGAGGGAACAAAGATACTACAACCAGCTCAGAAAATCCTAAGGGTTTAGCTAATGATAAATTGGATGAGATCCTCTTAGTTCTCATAGACACCATAACTGGATTATTTCCTTAGACAAGTAAATTAAGGGTGAAAATTAAGAACATCTCAGGCAGCATAATATTGAAAATGAGTGAGAAAATAAGAAAACTCAGATGACTATTGAAATGAATAGTGATATAAAATGAATTATCCCACCAAAACTTGATGGAATCGCATTAGGGGATGGTGCTGAAAATTAGTTGAGTGAAATGGACTTTGTTTTTGAGATTAGATACTTCTATGAATAAACTAAGGTTGTTTGGGGTGCTTTCTAGCTATCTAACAAAGCTTCCTCTTGGTAGGACGACTGTAAAATGGAACTAGGTATTGAGACATCAATTATAACTTGGGAATAATTAAAATGTTACTTTAATAAATGTTGGTTTCCCTAGATATATTTTGACATGAAAAATGACTAAATTTTAAATTTTAGTTTAGGGGAAACTGTGAGTTACCTATTATTGGGAATGCTTCACTAGAATTCTGAAATACATTGCCCAAATCCTGAAAAGATGAGAAATTAGGGATCTATAAGTTCATTTTGGGTTTGAATCCTAGCATAGGGGGAGGTGCATGTTCATGAATTAACCTTGATATGAAGGTAGTTTTTTTATAAAACCAAAAAACATGAATAAAAATAGTTTGGGATCCTCGCTTCGAGAGAAAAAAAAAAACAAAAAATCAGAAATTAATACTTCCTCACCTCCCTTAAAGAAAAATACATGGTAGAAGATATTTTGTCAAAAATGAAAGCTTGAAAGAAACATAATATTGTAGATAAGTGTAGTGAAAATACTACAAAAGAGGGGCACAATAGTTGTTGCATTCAAAATATATTTGAAGGGAAGGGGCATGTTAGGGGTTATTTTAAATGTCAAGGTCATCATTATGCCAACAACTATCCTAAGAATAAATAGGGTAATAATTATTCGTGGAAAAAATACTTAATCTATAGAATTATTTTAGCAAAAGATGCATGCTGATGTAGGAAATTACTAAGTTAAGAAACATGCCACTCCCATAGAAGTAAGGGATAAGTTGTTTGTCTTACTTACTACCATTTTATTTAATACTAGAGAAAATAAATGTTTTGACTCTTCTAAGTTAGTTTCTAAACTGTCCAGAAAAGATAGATACATGGGAAATATGTGGACCGTTAAATATGGTAATAATGTTGTCCTTAGAGTAACCCAATGCCTATTTAAAGAAACATTACATATTTCAAATTTCACCACAAAATTAAACCTTTTTGTAGCTTCTTTAGGGTCTTATGACGTTTTCATAGGTATAAATTGGTTATCTCAACACCAAGCATCTGTATATTGCCTAAGAAAATAAATAGTATGTATTGATGATCATTAAAAAAAATAGTTACGTAAGCTGTAAAAAGGGAATAAGTTGTGAGAAAAATATCTACCATGTAGATGAAACAAGATAAGAATAAAGGTTTTGTTGACAATTTTACACTCTTACAAAATTGACAACTCGAATTGATCCAGGTAGCAATTCTAGTGGCGCAACTTCCAGAGACCATAACTTTTGCACCGTAGCTCCGATTGACTCCGTTCAAAAGGCAACGGAAAGCTTGGAATGCGTAGAATGTGATGAGAAGGTGTGGAACTCTATTCAGCAATGTTTGACCCCCGAAATCCACGTTTAAGGGGCCCAAATTGTGATTTTTGTACTGCTGTCTAAAAATAGTAAATTCTAAAAATAGTATGTTTCGCAAAATTAGTGCACATGTAAGTCTTGGAAGATTAAACACCTCGTCTCCCTCGAGACTGGTGACCTTCCACATCTTTCTAGGTGTCCTTTCGTATTTATAAAATTATTATAAATACATATGTAACCGGAAGAAGAGATAGACATCTCTTGGCAGAGATAATTGATTTTTGGAAGTCTTTGAGTAATTTACATCTCTTTTCAGAGATAGTTGTTTTGCAATTCATTTGGCACATTTGTTAATCTGTTCCTTAAGTCTGAAACCCCTCAGTTTTGGATCACGAATCTTCATTTCAAATGAAAGGATTTATGTGATGGATGTAGTAAAGGACAAAAAGGAAGGTTTCTTAATGTTTTAAGTGCAAAAAAATTGAAAAGAAATGCAATATGCAACTATGTTTGTTGTTGCAGAATGCAACACCTCATATATGTTGTCATTCACATTCATCTTCAGCAAAGAAATAAAAAATCCTTGAAGTAATAGTGCATAGTCTTGATGAAGGAAGGAATCACAATAGATGTGGGATCTTTCATCCCATAACAACAAACATAGTTACAATTTTCATACAAAAGAATACATTTTTATGTTACATGTACATCAAATCTTATTATTTCTTTATGTTTAAATGCTATTAACTATGTATTGAGTTTTTTAGTTCATTGTACAATCAATATTTACCATAAATATGAATGCAAAATGAAATAGACAACTAAATTACAGAAATTAATGTCATTTATTCAGGAATAAATTGAGTGTTTCCCACATAAACCGTGGGATGTAACTTAGATGAACTTAATAAAATATGCATATACATAAAAATGTAATCAAATAAAGAAAGAGAAAACCCATGATTGACTGATTCAGTTGATGATTCTCTTCCTATCTTCCTCTTTCGAGCATCTTCATCTTTGTCTTCAGCTGCTCCATATTATTCCAACTTTAGGTACTTGCAAAATAGACAACAAGATGTTGTTAGAGCTCTGGGTTATTCTTCATTCTTGTGATTATAGTTTCAAGAGGATTAATCTTCTATTAAAGTGCAAATAAGTTACATGAATGTTAAATACAGATAAACTATCACATCTAATTGTACTATTCTTAGAAGCAAAATAGAAAATGGAATCATTACATGGATACAAGAGAGGATTTAAGCCTTTATTTTCTAACTATTTTGTGAAAGTGTGCAGGTACAGGAGATGAAATATCTTTAAATGACATTGTATTAAACAAATAATATCATTTCATTAATGTAAGTTCCATTGAAAGATGCAACACCTCAAGATCATCTTAGTTCATTAATTCAGATTACAAGTTTTAAGTATGAATGCACCTTTAGGTCAATGAAGAACAAAGTATATGAGTTGCAAGGACAAATAGAATAGAAGCTACAACTAACGCTTTCAACATGGTACATGTCAAAGCAGCATAATCTTCTAGAAATCATAATATCAAGTTGTAAATCTTAGTTAAAGTAACCAAGTGAAGAAATAGATTTCAGGCTATAAAATAAAAGTTTATTCATGTCATGATCAAGTCACAAATTGTGAAATATGATATTTTCTTCTTCAGAAGCGTCATTGTTATGGAACACAGTCAACATTAACAAGAAAATGAAACAAAGTACAATGTTGAAAACCCATAACCACATAACTAAGAAAACAAAGTGCAGAGACTCAAATTGTAGTGCCCACTGCTTTTCAGCACTATTTCGTTATGATGTTATTACTGTTGGATTGATACTTAGACATTTTGATTATTATATCTCAATAAGTAGATGAAAGACTATAAAGATATTTGGGCTATTGACATATTGTGATTTAAATTTTTATTATGATGCACTAGATGACAATGATGGACATTTATATATGTTGATTTTCAGTATTATGATTTGATACTAACATGTTATATTCTGGATGTATTACCTATGTTAGATGTTTTGAGTAAGAATTATGATTTTATGGATAGTAAAATCGAATTAATTGGTATGATGATAAATGATAGAATTTCTAACTTTGGATGACGATTTTTGATTTCCATATGTATATTATTATCAATGTTGTTGATGTGGCCGTAAGGCCAGAGAGGTATTTTTTTGTGTTGTAGGACATTATATCATATACATCGAAAGGGGATAGGGGACCAACCACGGAAGGATATCGGGTGTTGTGCAATTCACCAAAATTTGACAACTTGTGTATAATATTATGTTGTGTTGTTGAATGCTTTGTTAGGAGGTTCCCATAGGGAGGGTAACCTCATTTATGTGGCCATGGGTGTAATGTGTTTCTTTCTCTTTAATTTTGTTGTGGTAATTTGTTGTGCATGTGGTTAATTATTTGGGAAATATTATTGTTTTATTAACACTTTCCAATGTATCTTAATTAACTAGTTTAGATTAAATTTAAATTAAAAGGGAAGATATGACATGTGCGCGATAAAATGGGTAGGTATTCCTTGTTTTGGTGAATGAAGTGAATTGAATTAAATGCATTTAGGTGGTGTGCACTCCACCATCTCTCCCAAATTCGAAGTTTGCCTTGTTGGCCACTTTTAGAGACTTGAGGGACCTTGTCCCTCATATCTAAAACTTTCCAACCAACCCTACTTATGAAGTATGGGGCATATTTTGACCATTCTAATGCATTTTTTAGTGTAAAAAGGGTAAATAATTACACTTATTACTTACCACATTTAAATTTGTCCTTGATAAGCATGGTGTGTAAGTTGGAGTGTCATGTGGGCATGTAATAAGTCTTACATGTGCATTTAATTGCTTTGGGTATAGTGTTTGACTTGTGTGTTGGAATATAGGGATGATGAAGTGGCATATGAAATGGATCAACCTCATCATCCTCACATCCATTTTATATTTATTGGATGATTTTTGTGGATTTTGGGTTACTTGCCTTATTTGGTTCTCTTGCACTTTTGAAAATTGGTCTTAATTTTCATACTTGGAGTTTTCTTTTGTGTGTTTCATATTGGATTGAGCTTGCTATGAAGGATTCAAAATATTGTTTACAAAAGTAATTGGATGCTTGATGGAGATGTATACTTTCCTCTTATTGTATTTTTTTAATTAATGTATTTTGATGTGGAAATTCTGTTTGTTTGAATATTGTATGAGTGTTGTGGATGAAGTTTGATTTGTTTATGGATAGATTTCCTTAATTTGAGAGTGAAAGATGGATTTATGGAACCATTAGGGAGGGAAAAGGGATATGTGAGGCATGTAATATGGAGGGAGTGTGAGTTTCAAATTCAACTCTTATGGGGAGTGAAAAGGATAAAATGGATATATTTTGCATACTTTCAAGTGTAGAAATAAGGATTTCATTATGTTTCAAGTTGTGCACATGGAGGCATTTTTGGATGTAAATCCTACATCTCTTGGGAGACAAAAGAAGGTGATGCCCATATTCCATTTCTTCTTGTTGGATTTTTGTTTTCAAACCTTTGTTCTTGTTTGGAATATTGAAATATGTGTCATTTGAATGTATTGTTATCTCCAAATCGCAGCACCCTATGGTTGTGCACAATCCTTGTTGTGGAATCCCTTGAGCTCACAATGTGATTGGATAACATGGGTACATAATATCCATTAGTTGTTGGACTTGCTTCTTGAGATTGAGACCTCATGAGAGGGGATGGTTCTTGCTCCTAAAATACCTGCCACAATCTACTCTAATGTTAGGTGGAGAGCACTATCTATACCCAATCTAACTTTCCAAGGTGATTCAAGTTCTGAGAGAGAGTGCGTGAAAACAAATCCTGAAAGCTATAAAGTTGGGTGATGACACAAAAAAAGGATAGTGTGAGAGTAGTCTTGAGCAATGTGTGAAAAGTATTAGCAAAATGCATACTAGAAGGGGTGATAACAATTTTCTACAATATAGAAACTGCATTCACAACAATATTTCAAGCACACGTAATGATAATGAATCCCTGCAATAGTATAAGATAGGCACAATATATATGAAATGAGATTGAAGGGGAAAGAGGAATGCAAAAAAAAACAACACAGGAAGAGAAATCCACAAACTTGCATCTATTGCTTCATAAGTATTCACAATCCAATCTATTACAGAATAAGGGTCTGGACCAGCATGCAAGTAGTCCACTACAAGGGCCTGTAGCACATTAGATTCACAAAACAAATTTTGACAGATTTTTGCTACCCACAATATATTTAAATTTTACATTTTTATTGTAAAGGAAATATAAAGAAAGGAATTACTAAAAAATTTATTCCTCTTACTCTCTCTGAACTAAGTTGTAAAAGAAACTAATTATGTGGAATTTATATCCAAATATTACATAGTTATTGTTATCACCGAATCACAGCACCCTTATGTTTCCATAAGTGCATATACTTGAACTTATGGTGTGATTGGATAACATGGGTACTATCTCCAAGTTGTGGGACTTGCTACTTGAGATAGACCTCCAGAGAAAGCTGGTTCTTTCTCCTAAACTACCTGCCACAATCTACTCTAATGCAGGGGAAAATAACTACTTTAATCTAACTTTCCAAGGGACCAAGGAGAGAGAATGTATAAAATGAAAGCCTACACTAAAGTGGTGATACACCAGAAAAGGAGGGTATGAGAGTAGTCTCTAAATGTGTGAAATACAGATGCAAAGTGCACACTAGAAAAGGTGATGACAGTCCTCCATAATCTAGAAAAATGCATTCACAACAATATTCCAAGCATACACAATGATAATGGATCCCTGCAAGAGCATAATAATAGACACAATATTCTTGCAGAAAGATCAAAGGGGCAAGAAGAATGCAAGAAAACACAGCAGGGGAAGATGCATCCACAAACTAATATTTTATTGCTTCATGATATGCACAGTTCAATCTATTACAAGATAAGGGCCTGGATCACCATGGAAGGAGTCCACTACAAGGGCCTGCAGCACATTGGCTTCACAAAGCAATTTTGACAGAGCTTTGTTACAAAAACTACCTCCCTTTACCATGAGCCCAACACTACAATTTATAGAAAAATGAGAAGGGAAAGAGAAGGGAAAATGGAAATCCCAAAATCTGTCCTTCAATCACCTGTAAGAGGCATTAAATGGAGTAAAATGATTATATATTACTTGAAAAAGGATCCCCATACTACCCCAGGTGCTGCAGCAGAGAAAGAATGATGACCATGCCTCTTTATTGCACTCCCAACTACCAAATAAAACACTGTTCTGAACCTGGACACGTTTTATAGAAAATATCTGTCGATTTCTCATCAAATCTAGAATTTCTTAATTGATGTGCATCGGTATTGGAGCCAAGATTCCAACGGTACCAATTTTGTGTGATTTCGTTGAGAAATGCAAAAGTTATGACCTTCTGAGTGCGGGCAGCTGTTTTGGGTCTGGCAGGCGTTTTCTGTCATTTGACGGGAATGAGCATTAACTGACTGGTGCCAAATATGTTTCTTTTATTTAAATATATATACCCTCATTAGAAATAATAAATCTAGTTTCTGTGGCATAGAGGACGTCGTGCTCATTCCAGAAAGTCCAATTTTGTGAAAATCGGAGCTCGGAGTCAAAAGTTATGGCCGTTTGAAGTTTCATGGGTCAAACGTTGACTTTTCTTCTTTTCCTTTGGCCGCTTCAGATTTTCGCATCCCTCGCATCCCGCGCGTACCTTTGTCCCGGCTGTCTCGGATGAAAATCTCCTCCTTCGGCCGATTTGGGCTTCCTCGTTCCTGTTTGCGGTGAAGACACGTGGCGAGATTCCATTCGCTCTCGGCTCTTTCGGCTTTTCGTGTCCCTTGCGTCCTTTTGGCCCGGATGTCCCAAATTGCCTCGGATGAAAGTCTCTTGTTTCGGCCGAATTGGCCGGTTCGCGTCCTCCGCGTACTTTTGTCCCAACTTGTCCCGGACTGTCTGGGACAAATATCTCCGGCCCGCCCAAAATGGACCGTTTTTCGGCTTTTCGACCGGTTCGCGTCCCTCGCATCCTTTTGTCCCGGCTGCTCCAACCGCTGCGCAAACTACCTTGCGGCTTTTCAGGCGGTTTGTACCCCAACGTCCCAATGGTCCCAACTGTCCCAACTGCCTGGACTTAAGGACTTAGCCGATTTTCATGATTTTTCCTGGCCTCCAAGATCTGATGCATGTTATCAAAATTTACCCTAGGGGGTGAATTTTGGATAACAGTTATAAGATGAAAATTTCATATGGTAGAGATTTAAACCAAGACAAATTGTTTACTTATTTACATTGGGCTAAACAAGTAATCCATTATATTCAACCATCTCACCTATATGAATAGCTAGAAATTTACATCTACTTGTCTTATATTTCATTGCACAAATGGGTTTGATTTAATGGTCTAAATAAGATAACACTAAAACATACAATGATATAAAATTATAATTGACTTGATTTAATTGTTTTAGATTTACACATTTTTGTATATTATAAGTACTAATTCATTTTTAAACAAACTTGTAATATGTATATATTATTATAATGTTTATTATTATGATATATATATTTTATTAATTATTATAATATATATATATATAATAAATATAATAGTAAATAAAATTTATTTTTAAATAAAAAATATGAATTATAAACAATGTTGTTTTAGCTGAATGAATTTATTTTACAAATTTTAGTTATAAAAAAAATTAAAACTTTAGGGGGATGGGATGCGCCCCCCTCCCCACATTTATATTTTTAATAAGTGTGGATTGGGGAGGGGACTGAACCCCACCACCTCCTCCCACACTATTATAATATATAGTGGGAGATGGAGTTCGAACCCCCCAATATATATAAAACCATGCTCAATAGAATGGGCAGCCAGTCTTAAACTTAGGTTGCTTTGATATATACTACCGCAACTCAAAAATATGCACATGACACTTCATTTTTGTTATATATATACACCAAATAAACAAAAATAAGGAAGGGTAAATAATACCCACAAAATAAATGAGTGGATCTATGTTTTAGAACAAAACTTCAACAAAAAATGGAGCTTATAACCGTCTCTAATGACATCCATGGCTTCTCCTCCTTCTCCTCCTCCAAACTTGCAAAATAAGAATGAGCAAATGAATGAAAAATTAGGGTAAATTGAAATAAAAAGAAAGTTGTAAAGATATTTAGGGAAACTCAAATATAAGGGCTAGGATAGATTTAATATAGTGTCTCAAATTTTACCCTACATCACTTAAGTGGGTGAGTTTTTTGTGGGACTAAAAATTATATAAAAAGTGCATGGGTAATGGGGAGAATGGGGCCACTTAGTGGCTAGACAAAGTAGATAAACTTTTGTGTTAGAAAATTTAGTAAACTTGGTGCATGATAATTATTTAAACTTATGGAATTTAGTAAACGTCTTTTAAAACATAAATATTTTAGTAAGTAAAGTAATAATATTTAATTATTAATTTAATTCCAACTTCCATAAGCTTGTGTAGAAAGAATTTAACCAAGAAATTCATTAATTTATGGATAAGTTTTAGCCTTATAAACCCCTTTTTAAACAATTGTTTTAACTGTAATTTTTCCTATTAAATTATTAGATTTATTTTCATTTGAGAGTAGAAATTTTTTGGTGTTACACTTGGTATTAGAGCTTTGGGTTCAACGCTATGACCCTAGGCACACTTGGAAACATGAAACATAAACAAATAAACATAGCACAACCCTCAACCTAGAACACACAACATTGCATGATTTTTTAAAACGTATAAAACTTGGGAAACTAAAAAAAAACCTAGATGATTATAAACTAACTCTTGCCTTTGTCTATGCAAGAGGCATGGATCTAACAAGGGTTTCCTACACTTGGACATAGACCTACCACCCCAAGATCAGGATGTAGCAGCTATACTGCCACAGATACTACAAACAATACATGATGTTAATGTCGCTATATGTTGAGGATCCTTAGTAGGGAGACCTAGCAAACATGAAAAATATCCATTAGTGGAGGCTCATGCACCTTCACATGATAGTGTTGAGGATAGGTAAAATAAATCCCACATGCAGTTAGTTATACATGAGTCACAACCTAGAGAGCATTTATATAGAGCTATGAGACACAAAGAGAGGTCAAAGATCCCTAGGCCGAGGGATGATCACGTAGAGAGACCTAGGGGCCGACATTCGATGACAGTGGATAAAATTAGAGATATACTGAAGTTACACCCACCTCATTTTTCTAGAGACACAAGAGGATTTTACATAGAGGCATGGTTGAGTAGCTTTAGTAGATGCTTCAAGTTATGTCCTTGTACTAGAAACATGAAATCTCATGTTGCTATCCACATTCTTAAAGATAGAGCTAGAGTTTATTGGAGGACTGGGGACCATAAAATCCATGTGGATTCAAATAAAATTATTTGGGCAATCTTTGAGGAGCGTTTTAGGAGTAGATACATCTCTAGGAGATTCATCCAACATCAGATTGATGAGTTCCATGATCTACGACAACTATGCATAATAGTAGTATAGTATGAGGGTCAATTTTTTTATCTACTTTAGTGTGTAGACTACATGAAGAATGAGCAAGTTATGGTTCATAGGTTCATCAGGGGCCTGAACCTAGACTTGGGTGGGTCAGTGAACATTCATTCTCCACAGACACAATCAGAGGTCGTGGAGAAGGCCTACATTGTAGAGGAAAATAGGGGGAAGACTCAAGAGACTAGGGACAGAATGAGGATCCATATATATTAGATGCAAGAGAGTGGGTCGAGGGGATCAAATCCTCCTCCTCATGGTGGACACACTTAAGAATAGTCTTCCTTCAGGCCTCCTTCTCCTTGGCATTAGCAGCAGCGTACTTAACCATCCTTTCGACTTCCACAATGCCATGAATCTTAGAGAGGGTGTAGTATGGGACCTGTAGATAGGGGGGCCTATAAGGTGTAGGCTCCACCTAGAGCACAATTAGTAGGAGTATGTCTACTACAACACCCACAAAGATCTATAACAGAATCATCAGGATCCACACCATGGACTACCAGACCACCTAGAAGAGTATCTTCTCTATGGAGAGGACTAGGTAGTTGTTATGGGTGTAGTGTACATGGACATCACTAGAGAGAGTGTCCTCAGAACCCTACTAATAAGGGTAATGCACATGTTTCTGAGCCTATGGTTGGGGACATGGCTAGGAGCCATAATATTTATGTAATGATCGAGAACCTCAGAAGAGCCCCAGGGCACAATGATCGAGACCACATGTAGCATTTATGGTATTTCTACAACTTTCTGATTTGATTCAAGCTCTTTAAAGTCTTTCATTTCTCCATCATTAGTAGAGCGATGCAGGTTGGTGGTAGTTAGATATGGCCTTAGTTGGGATATTGATATGGGGTGTTCATGAGTTTGATGAATGGGGTGGTCAGGATGTTTTTTGATCACTTTTTACTCATGTCTCTTGATGACATTATAATATAATCACACGCATGAGGATCAGGAGGAGAACATTCTCTAGGTTTTGCAGTGTCTTCATGAGTAGCAGCTTTACGGGAACTTGGAGAAGTGTGCCTTTTTCCAATCAGAGGTTCAATACTTAGGTCACATTATTTATAGGGAAGGTATTACATTCGATCCTTCCAAGATTATAGCTATTATGGATTGGTGAGCGTTAACCAATTTGATTAAGGTGTGCAGTTTCATTAGATTAGCAGGTCTTTACATGAGATTTGTTAAGGACTTCTCTAATGTTTCATATCCCATCAATTCCCTTCATCATAAAGGGAAGAAGTTCATTTGGTTTGATAGATGTGAGTAGGCCTTTAGTGCACTAAAAGAAATGGATTACGACAGCACCGATTCTTGCATTGCCAGATCAATAGAGGGATTTCTTCATGTGTACATATGCTTATTTGGCAGGATTAGGAGGTGTTTTGATGTAGGATGGCCGTGTAGTAGCCTTTGAGTCTCATAAAATCAAGTATTTTGAAATGAAATATCTGAATCATGACCTTGAGCTTGGAGCAGTGGAGCATGCTTTGGTGTGTTGGCGTCATTTCCATCTAGGCAGGAGGTTCATTCTCAGAAAATATAGTTTGAGCTTACATCACCTCTTCATGTATCCTAATCTCAATTTTCATTAATGATGTTGGATAGAGTTGATATGTGAGTATGAAATGGAGATAGAGCACATGGAAGGGAAGGAAAATGTGGTTGCAGATGATTTGAGTTGACAGAGACATTTGGTTATGGCTACTTGAGTGGGTACAGACTTACAGAGCAGGAATTTTTGATAGCTTCCACATGACAGGTTCTACCTTGTAGCAAGAGCAAATATTTAGTCTCAGAGACCCCATGAAGGGAAGTTTGATGGATTTGCATTAGATTTAGATCTACATCTTAGATACAAAGGCCATATCTATGTACCTAGGGATGGAGGCTTGAGATAGGATGTAATGATAGAGGTTCATCATGCACCTTATTTAGCCCATCCAAGGGTGAAGAAGATATAACTAAATACCAGAGTGGAAATAGGATACCATTTCCATTGAGCTAGATGTACCATTGGAGAGGACTCCAAAGAGATGTAGCTCATTTTGTGTCTCATTGTTTGGAGTGTGAGATGGTGAAGGCCAAGCATCAACATCTGGTTGGCCTTCTTTACCTGCATGCTATACTAGAGTGGAAATAGGACACCATTTCCATTGATGTCATAGTAGGACAACCAACATTGAGATACCACCATGAAGCCATCATAGTCATGATGGATAGATTGATGAGAGTGGTTCATTTTCCTTTCATGAAGAGCATCTATACAGCTAGTGCAGTGTCGCGAGTATACTTAAATGAGATTTTTTGAATGCATGGGATTCCATGGTGGATTATATTTGACCACGATCCCTTATACACATCCCATTTTTTCATACCATGTAACATGCCCTTAGGATGACTATCTACTTCAGTACAACATATCACCCAGATACAGATACACAGATGGAGTGGGTGAATAATATTTTAGAGGACATGCTTCGGATGTATGCCATGGAGCATCAGTTGAGATGGGAGGATTATTTTTACTTGATGGAGTTTTCTTTTAATAACATCTTTTAAAGGTCTATTGGGATGGCACCATTTTAGGCACTTTATAGTTAGAAATACAGGACACCACTAAGTTGGGACAGATTGGAGGAAAAAGTATCTCTTGGGCTAGCTCTGTTACAAGACATGGAGTAGTAGGTTGTTTCAATTAGAAAAAGGCTTCAGAAGGCACAAGATAAACATAAAAAATATGCAAATTAGAGTAGATTTAAACGTAGCTATGAGGTGGGCATGATGGTGTTTCTTCGTGGCAGACCTCATAAGAGACCTATCTGTTATGGAAAAGGCTCTAATTTAGCTACTATATTTGAGGTTCCATTCAAGATCTTGGAGTGGATGAGGATCGGTCCCTTATCTTATCGTCTAGCCTTTCCACCTAGCTTGTCTCACATACTAGATGTATTTCATGTTTATGTTCTTAGAAGATACATTCAAGGTCCCCCTCAGGTATTGGATTGAACCTCAGTGTAGGTACATGAGTAGGGGTAGGTATCTGTGGATCCCATGTGGATCATAGAGTGCATGACCCTGGGCCTTTGAGGCTAAGAGATTAACTAAGTGTGAGTCCAGTGGGATAGGTATGATGATACTGCAGCAACATTGGAGGATGCTACCTTGTTACGGGGACTAATTTCCACACCTATTTCAGTGACTTCTAGGATAAAGTTGAGTGTAAGGGAAGGGGGATGTAGTCCACACTCCTCTTCGTCACTATTTCATTATGATGTTAAAACTATTGGATTGATACTTAGAGATTTTGATTATTATATCTTGATCAGTAGATGAGAGACTATGTAGATATTTGGGCTATTGACATGTTATGAATTACATTTTGATTATGATACACAAGATGATGATGATGGAAAATTATATATGTTTATTTGCAGTATTCTGATTTCATAGTAACATGTCATATTCTGGATGTACTACCTATGTTAGATGTTTTGAGTAAGAAATATGATTTTATGAATGTTAAAATCAAAATAATTGATATGATGATAAATGATAGAATTGATAACTTTAGATGGAAATTATTGATTGCCATATGTATATTATTCTCAATGTTGTTAATGTGTCCATAAGGCCATAGAGGTATTTTATTTGTGTTGTAGGACATTATATCATATACATCGAAAGGGGATAAGGGACCAACCATGGAAGGATGTCAGGTGTTGTGCAACATGACCAAAATTTGACATCTTGTGTATAATGTTATGTTGTGTTGTTGCATGATTTTTTAGGAGGTTCCCATAGGGGGGTTAACCTCATTTATGTGGCCATGGGTGTAATGTGTTTATTTCTCTTTAATTTTTTTGTTTTAATTTGTTGTGTATGTGGTTAATTATTTGGGAAATATTATTGCTTTATTAACACTTGCCAATGTAGCTTAATTAACTAGTTTAGCTTAAATTTAAATTGAAAGGGAAGATATGACATGTGGGCAATAAATTGGGTAGGTATTCCTTGTTTTTTTCATGATATGAATTGAATTAAATGCATTTTGGTGGTGTGTACTCCACCATCTCTCCCAAATTCGAATTTGGCCTTGTTGGCCACTTTGAGAGACTTGAGGGACAATTTAACCTTGTCCCTCACATCTCAAACTTTCCTACAAACCATACTTATGAAGTATGGGACATATTTTGATAATTCTAATGCATTTTTGAGTGTAAAAGGGGTAAATAATTACACTTAATGCTTACCACATTTATGTTTGTCCTTGATAAACATGGTATGTAAGTTGGAGTGTCATGTAGGCATGTCATAAGTCTTACATGTGTTTGACTTTTGTTTTGGAATGGAGGGATGATGAAGTGACATCCTACATGGAGTCACCTCATCATCCTTGCATAAATTTTCTATTTATTGGATGATTTTGGGTTACTTGCCTTATTTGCTTCTCTTGCACTATTGAAAATTGGTCTTGGTTTTCATACTTGGAGTTCTCTTTTGTGAGTTGCATATTGGATTGAGTTTGGTGTGAAGGATTCAAAATCTTGTTGATCAAAGGAATTGGATGTGTTATGGAGATGTAGGATCTCCTCTTATTGTATTTTTTGTATTAATGTATTTTGATGTAGAAATTGTGTTTGTTTGAATATTGTATGAGTGTGGTGGATATATTTTTTTACGAATGGGAAGTGTTATCCAATTTTTCCCCTTGAGAAAATTTTGATCAAACACAACCTTCCACACCAGAGAAATGAAGAGGTCGATTCATTCATGTGATCCCACATTTCAAATCGAACAATCAGGTTATAGGTAGGCTCGACAATGGCAATGGAAGGTGGAGAAATGGAGAAAGGCTCGAAGTTTTCAGACTTCACATTTCAAGGGATCTCAGAAAAATGGATGGTTGAAGAAATGTTGAAGAAAAGCTAACTCAGTAAGTCAAAATCAATCCCAGAGCGAGTCGACTTGAAGTAAAGCAACAAAGCTGCAGAAGGTGCCACATGTCAGCTCAACGTACTTTCAAAAGGTGCAACAAGTTGGAGACCCTAGATATGTGCTTGACCTCCACACAGATCTCAGCACATAGCAGGCTCATGGATAATGCCAAGTGTCTAACCGCCATAACTTCAAGAGGGAAAGGAGGGGGTAAAGTATTGGAATCCTGGAGGGTTTTCATGTGGAGCTAAGTCCAACTATCAGTGGAAGCCTCCACATGTCTCTTTAGAGTAGTTTTGGTATTCTTCTCAAAAGCGGGGTCCCTAAATGAACACAGGCTCTCCACGTGGTCAGAGCCCGATAAAGGTAGAACCGACCATTGAAAATTATAAGTATGGGAAGGCCAGCAAAAGCCTCCACATGTCTCTTCAGTGAAACTTCAGAGCTAAAATTCAAAGGTACGTCCCCAAATGAGTGTAGGCTCTCTGAGTGTCTAGGGTCCAACATAGCTGCTTATATACAGTAAGGCCCTTTTAAAAGAAGAGTAGGCTCAAAGACGATGCCAAGTGTCCAACCGTCGTAACTTCAAGAGTGAAAGGAGGGGCAAAATCT
This sequence comes from Taxus chinensis, assembly GCA_019776745.2. Taxonomy (NCBI): domain Eukaryota; kingdom Viridiplantae; phylum Streptophyta; class Pinopsida; order Cupressales; family Taxaceae; genus Taxus; species Taxus chinensis. Next base: position 512,161,450 of record CM034155.1, read on the forward strand.
TAAGATGCATAGGGCTTCCACTTGGATCATGCATCGATAGACTCCAAACCTAAAGTAGTTTGGAAAATATTGGCAAAATGTCGATTCCGTCATGGAATTCCCAATCCTGACCTTCAGATGATCATAACTTTCGACTGGAATCTCAGATTTGATCAAGAGAAGACTTTTTTGAAGGCTCTTGACATCTTCTACTCAATTATAAGTTGTCAAGATACTTACCTACCACATTAATGAAGTAGAGGCTTTCTTTATTTCCTAACAAGTAACAGTAATGGAGGAATGGGTTTTGCAGTAGAACCCATCATTGTTACAGGTAAATTCAATGAATTTATTGGGTGGTTGGAGCAAGAATTCAAATTTCTTCTATCTCCTTCTCTAATTATTACTATATATTGTAAGGAGGGGCATTTTTCTAGTGTGGGTCCTTTTCTCCCTCCTTCCCCCTACCTCTTTCTTCTCCAGGGTCGAATGTGGAGTTTAAGCCTCCTCTTTTTTTTTTTGTAATGGTGTTTTCTTACCTCTTGCACACTAGTGATGTACTTTGTGAACTCATGGAGAAATAAAAAAATGTTTTGTGATGTGTTTTGTCCATCCTTTGCTTAATTTATTGTCTCTTCTTACCTCTCACCATTGTAGGGTATATTATGCATATTTCTGATGTCTATTACAAATTTTGAGAGCTGTGTTTAATGGGTTTGAAGTGGTATTCTGTGTGAACTTTATCTTTGGTTTGTGATGCATCTTATCCATCCTCTCCATTGCTCACCTCTCTCCATTTCAGGTAGTTGGATTTGTGATCAGCACCTTCATTTTCTAGTGTATCACCGCTTTAGTGTAGGCTCTGTTTTTATGCATTTCTCTCTCTACCTAATCCCTTGGAAGGTTAGATTAGGATTAGATATTTTTCCTGAATTAGAGTAGTGTGTGGAAAGTAGTTTAGGAATAAGAAGCCATATTTCTCCGAAGGACCATCTCAAGCCCACAAGTCCCACAACTTGAGAGATGGTCCAATGTTATACAGATTAAACCGGATGCCCCACTCACATCAGAGGCCACTCGGGGGTGTTGTAATTTCCCATAAACAAGTAGCTTGCCATAATTTGGGTGCGGGAGATGCATTTATAGGACCATTAGGGAGGGTAAAGGAGATGTGAGGCATGCATTTGGAGGGAGATGTGAGTTTGATTTCCACCTATGGGAACTAAAAATGATCACATGGATATATTTTACATACTTGCAAGTGTGCAAACAAGGATTTGATTATATTTTAAGTTGTGCACATGGAGGCTTTTGGGTGGAACTCTTACATCACTTAGATGAAAAAAGGAGGTGGTGCCCATATTCCATTGCTACTTGTTGGCTTGTTGTCAAGATTTTGTGCTTTTTAGGAAATATTTTGTGTTATTTAAGTGTAATGTTTGAATGTGTACTTAAATATGTTATTTTTTAGAATTCTTGTTGTGGAAGACCTTTGTGAAAGTTTTAAAATGTTTCATAATACTCCTCATTGTTCTTTGGTTTGGGCTTGAGGGCCATTAAGGGGATGAATTCTCCTCTTATTGGATTATAAGTTGGGTAAAGAGCATCGCATATAACCCTTTTTATTTGTATGATGACTCAAGTTTTGAAGAGATGAAGAATGCAAGTTTGAAATCTAAAAGTTGGGAGATGAACTTGAAGAAGATTTGTGTTTTGAGATTGTTGGAATAACCTCCATGTCATAAAATTTATTATTTCTGTCACTTAGAGTGAAATATTGTAACTTTTGTATACTTACAAGAAAAATTATACATTCATATAATATAATGTGTATGAAACCAACTTGTAAGAAAAAAATACCAAATAAACACAAATAAGTAAGGGTAAATAAAACCCACAAAAGAAATGAGTAGATCTATGTTTTAGCACAAAATTTCAACAAAAAATGGAGCTTACAACCTTCTCTAATGGCCTCACTGGCTTCCTCCTCCATCTCCTCTTCCAAACTTGAAAAATAAAAATGAGAAATTAGTGTAAATGGAAATAAAAAGAAATCTATAAATATATTTAGGGAAACCCAAATCTAAGGGCTATGATAGATTTAATCTAGTGGTTCATATTTAACTCTACGTCACTTAAGTGGGTGGAGTTTTTGTGGGAATGCAAATTAAATAACAATTGCATGGGTAATGGGGTGAATGGGGCCACTTAGTGGCTAGAGAAAGTAGATAAAATTTTGTGTTAGAAAATAAATTAAACTTGGTGGATGATAATTAATTAAACTTATGAAACTTGGTAAATGTATTTTAAAACGTAAATATTTTAGGAAGTAAATTAATAATATTTAATTATTAATTTAATTCCAACTTCCACAAGATTGTGTAGAAAGACTTTAACAAAGAAATTTATTAATTTTTGTATAATGATTAACCTTGCAAACCCCTTTTTAAACAAAAAAGTATTTTACCATAATTTTTTTGGAATTGAGGGTAAATTGAGGGTGTTGAAAGGACGCACATCCTTGTACAATTGAGGATATTTTGAGAGGATCCACAACCTTGTTACAATTGAATGCGACCACTATTAGGAATCCAATTGGAGCAAACCATGAAACCATGGTGAAGATGCAGCGACCGCAGCAAGTGGGATAACTATCAGTGATGGAAGTGAGAGGAATAGCCACCAGTATTAGCAACAAGTGGAGGAGCCACCAGTGTTAGTAGTGAGAGGAGAATCAACAATGAGCAGAGAAGCCACTAGCATTAGTAGTGAGAGGAGGAGCCACCAGCGTCAACATGAGAGGAGTAACCACCAGCATCAGTAGCGAGAGGAAGAGCCACCAACATCAGTGGCGAGGAGTAACCACCAGTGTTAGCACGAGCAAAGAAGCCACCTCTAGTGATGAAACCACCTCCGAGGACGATCTTTCCTTGGGTGGATTTGAACATGGGTGGGAAAGCACACAACCATGTGACTTGATCGCACCACTCCCATCCCATCGGCAAAAGTGGTTTGGGATAACTCTTTTTCCACAATGCTAGACATGCCTTGTCACATTAAACACATGATTCATCCCTAACCCCGATCCCCGTCCCATTGAACACCGAGTTGGCTTAGCACCATGTCAAGTGACCACCTCCACCACCGAAGCATCTGACCTTCCTAGAACTGCCTAGCCAAGTAACAATGAGCTATAGAGGTGGCCAACCCAGGGAATGGACCCTGAGACCTCCCACATATAGCCCACATTCCTATTAAATTATTAGGTTTATTTTGATTTGAGAGTAGAAATTTGTGTGTGTTACACAGATGACAGATATAAATATTCCTATATCAATATTATAGCTTTGATTTATAAAATATAATTATAAACTTCCTAGTGTGTAATATGTATTCAATTGCACGCAAACATAAACATGATAAAACATCTTCATACAAAAACAATGTGATCAGTTTCACCTAATGAAAATCGACATGTTGTACTTATCATTTAGATATTAATGAATCATACCTATGTTTTCCTATGATAAAAAATTAAAATACAACAATTCATTTAAATAATAGTCATTCCAAGTTGAATTAACCTTCATTATTTTTCAAGTTTATAAAAAATAGAAAGTCAAACTTATACCTCTATAAAATTATAAAATAATTTAGGCTCACAATTTAATAGAATTCATATCACCATCCTTCATTTATTATTATTATTTTTTAATATCAGTTTAGATTCCAAAAAACTCTAATATAACTATTTAAATGAGAATGATCTTTCAATCACATGTAACTGTTATCATTAAGTATAAGGTCATAAACCAATTCATTACCCATTTTTGTATTTACAATTTACCACTACCATAAGCAATCATTTACCATTATAGAAAATTAATCAAACAAGTACATATAGTTCTAATTCTCGCTCATCATTCCAAATTTTGTAATGTGTGTAGTGAGAGAAAATTAACAATATTTCTTTGTAAGAAAACACACACACCATTCTTAATACTTGCCATTGCTTAACGATTTTTCTATCCAAATACCCAAGCTATGTACTTATAAAAGGAAGTAAACAACAGTGAGTTTTTAAGATAAAGATATTGGAAAGACTTTAAAGAGCTAAACAAAAGTATATAACCAATATCATTAAGAGATGAAGTGATGCTTTTTAAATTTTCCAACCAACCAAATAACAACCAACTCCATGTTATGTATCAAAATTAAAATATTAACAACTAGAGAGAGTGAAATAATAATAATAGTAATAATGTTCTAAAAGAACTTAATACAAATGACAACAACAAGTTCGTGTTGAACTAGAACCCTAAAAAATTCAATGATATAAGAAATATTTAAGTGAGTTGTAATTGATCAACAACATGGCTCTATACGACCTATCATGACCTTTACAACTCACCAAATATACAAATAATCATATCCCCAAAACATTTACTTCTGCAGTCCTATATAAAAATTCACTTATATCAAAAGGGATCTAATTATCGTTCTTTACAAGAATACCCACTTCGTCAAAACAAATGTAAATCCAAACTCCCGTTTACAAACAAGCCCATATAATTTTGACCTTTTCCCTTGTTTTCCTTTCATTTTTTCACATTAATCAAATGAAAAACTCAAATTTCATGAGAAGAAAAGATTCAAGAAATAATTTCATGAAAATAAAAACAAGATCCATATGAGCTTAAAAAACCAGAATGAATAAGCTCTTTGAGAGCTAAAATTCATTGGAATTCTCAAACCAAAATAAAATTGAGCATAAAATTAAATGTAACCCAAACTAGAAATAGTAACCCCTTTTTTTAATATAAATTCAATAGATTTAAAATATCAGGTTCATAAGAACAACAAATTAAAAGCCCCACATCACTCTCATTTAAACAAGAAAATTTAAATCTAGTTTGCTTTTAATAAAATAATTATATTCAGAACATAAGAAGATAAGTAAAATGAAATTAAAACACCCATATCACTCTCATTCAAACTAGAGGCCAAATCTGGTTTCACTTTTTTTTTAATCAAATAAATACATTAGAACAATAGTCGAGTAAAAAAATATTAAATTCCACACACACATCTCATTCAATCCAAAAGTAAAATATGAGATTCTTCTCTTTTTTAATAAAATAACTACATTCAGAACATCAGGGGAGTAACCCACATTAGGAGAAAATAAAGATGCATTCTTTAGGGCCATGTGTGCATATATACACCACTATCCCCATTTCAAGTTGTAATATGGGTGTATATATATGCATACACCCGTATATATCTAAAATTCCTTCTTACAACCAAGGAACAAATTTACACATAGTAATTACCTAACGATAGACCATAGTTCAAAAAACCCACAAAATCTAATGCCTTCTTTTTCTAATTTTCCAAATTGATTAACCAAACCCATAAAAAAATTGTATTCATTTATTTCAAATAAAAAATAGAAGAGAATGAGAGTAATAAACCCATACCAGAATCCACATTGAGATTTCACATTTTAAAGATCTCATATTTCAAGCTAATAACAATTTCATTTCCATATTTAAAAATAACCAGATTCCAAACAAACACACAAAATCTAATGCCCTCTTTTTCCATTTCCAAACTCATTAAACAAACTAAAAATGTATTCCTTTATTTCAAAATAAAAAACAACAGAGAATGTGAGTGAGAAAACCCAAGCCTTATTTCACTTTTGCCCTCCAAAATATCCTTCCTACAACTTCTAGAACAACAAACACATCACCCAAATCCTCTATTACATTCACACCCTAAACGGACTTCCAAACATTCAAAACAAAATGTAATCTCATCTAGAATTCTACAATAGACTTAGTGTTTCAACCCTATCCTCCACAAACTGCCCAAAGGCCCAAATGCGTGCCAAA